>JANHGB010004628.1:31148-81898 GCA_026283785.1 Coracopsis vasa
TTCCCAGGCTGAAAGTCAAAAACACAGCACTGCACCAGCTACTAAGAAGGAGAAAAATGACTGCTACTGCTGAACCCGGGACAGGCACCCTTTGCAATATCAAGCCCTGAAGGACAACACTTTTCACTGGTCTCCTCTTGGACCTTGAGCTGTTGATCACAACTCTGTTTCATAGAATCATAGAATCATAGAATCATGGAATCATAGAATGGTTTGGGTTGGAAGGGACCTTAAGATCATCTACTTCCAATCCCCCCTGACATGGGCAAAAACGCCTCATATTAGACCATGTTGCCCAAGACTCTGTCCAACCTGGCCTTGAACACTGCCAGTCATGGAGCATTTACCACTTCTTTGGGCAAGATTTGCCAGTGCCTCACCACCCTCACGATAAAGAGCTTCTTCCTTCTATTTAACCTGAACTTCCCCTGCTTCAGTTTAAGCCCATTACCGCTTGTCCTATCACTACAGTCCCTGATGAAGAGGAAAATAAAATGATGAAGTGAAATAAAATGGAAAATTTTATACATTTTTAGAAAGGGGCCCATGGACACTAAAAAGCTAGTTAGGTGCATTACCACCAGTAACACAGAGTCAGTGAAAAGATTACCTGGCAAGAGAGGAAAGTGATCAGCCTAGATGTTTGTTTGCTTATGAAACAAGACAGCTTAAGAGCCTGGTAGATGGAGAGGGAGCAAAGTGGTTATTTTGGAGTTATCTGGCTGAGAAACCTGGGATGCCAGAACTGAATGGTTTCTCCTCAGATAAGATATCCTGGAACTTAAAAGGACTAATTTGTAAAGCTAACTACACTTTCCCCATTGCCTGCAGAAAGAAAGCATTTATACTGACTGGTTCAAAACATTTTCAGACATATTTCTTGAACAGAACAAACTTTTGTTTCTAAAGTCTAATTTTTGTTGCTAAAGTCTCCTTTTTGTTGCTAAAGTCTACTTTTTCTTGCTAAAAGACAGAAAGATTAACAGAAAGATTAACAATAGAATTGGATCATAACTTAGATGATAACTTGCAAGGCAGGTTAGGATATTACCTAAAGAAAAGATCAGTAGCTCTAATATTAAGTAATTGCTATGATTACTTAAAGAAAAACAAGTTGCTCATCTTACAAAAGTAAAAGGAAGGTTCATTCTAGATCTTCTTGAGCCTGAGAGTCTAATACTTTCCTGATCAAAAAAGGATAAAGTATGAAATGAAAGGAAAATGTCTAAAGCATGCTTTGTGCAGCATTAATGCTATGCCTTTGTGGAAATTTCTGTGACTTTATTTGCTGGCAAATGTAACAAATATCAAACTGAAAAAAAGCAGAATGGAAGTGGTTACATATTCCTTTTAATCAAATATACAGAGGGCTAGACAGGAGCAATTTACAGAAAAGAATACTGTTTGGCTTTTTTATTGCTTGCAAAATGCCAGGAGAGAGTCAAAGTTATAGCATTTATTAAAAAAAAAAAAAAAAAGAAAAGCATAGGAAATAAAAAAAATGTACTGCTTCAGAAAAGGTCCAATTTAAAAAGTCTTCATCTTTTCATCCTGATACATAATGCTTCTGTATGCTTTAGCACTACAAAACTTCTATTTATTTTTATATTTATTTATTGAGAAGAACTGCCATGTTTTTGCTGTTTTAAGTTTTATATGACAAGATTTTTAGTTTTATTTTTTAAAAATGGTGTTGAGTTTTCACACACAGTGAAAACACCTTTTTTCTTGTGCATATTTGAGATTATTTTTCATGGACATTTCTGCAATATCTAAATATATTTTTTCTATATTTCAGTGTTTTCTTTGTTGCTTCTTTGACCAAAGGCTCATTTCTCTTTCAACTGCAAACTGTTAATTAAGAAGTGATGTAAACAGGGTTTCTACATTTTCACAGCAAAAATAAAGCAAACAACTTTCATTCAAGACATCTTTGTTCTTTAGGAAAAAAAAAAAATCCAGGTTTCAAAAGTTCCTACATATTCATTATTGTGCTATGCACAACTGAAATTTACCTTACTTTTAACACAAGAATAACTTATGTTTACTGAAAACAGGGGCTAAATAAAGTAATGTGGTACATGCTGGCAAGCAAACAGCAAGAGCAATATACTCATGTTCCACTATAAAATATCATTCATGTCGAGAGCAGGCCTCTGGCTCAGATTTCTAAATATCTTTTGAGTGTTTCCCATCTCTAGTATCTATATTGGCAGAATGTCCACATCCACTAAGCTTCATTCCACTTTGCTGTGTACTTACTACCCCACTGCAGGGCTGCAGCTCCTGAGCTCTTCTTCTGACAGATGCTGTACACCTTTCTAGTCCATGACCCATGTCCTTGTGCTGTCTCTTTTTGCTGTTTCCAGCCCTTTACTCCTGGTATGTTTGGGACCCTGAGCACAGAGGCACTGGAGACTCCTATTTCCCCAAAACCAAGCACACTTATGAGCTGCACAGCCTGGTTTGCCTTGTGGGAGCAAGCAGCTGCAGCAGGCAAGGCTGAGAGCCAGGAACTGCCTCCACACCTTGAATCCTTTGATCGCCCAGGCTTTCCACCGTCTCCTCTACCAGACATAGCTTGTTGGTAGGGCTTGCAATCTGCCCGCCAGCTGCACCTGGCCCATCAAGGCGGCACGCGGAGGAGACACTGCTGTGCTGCACTGCAGATGGGAAAGGTGGCCTGCCAGCCAGGGCCTCCCAATGAAGAGGCCTGGATGAGCCTGTTTCATGGGCTGCTGCTTTGAACTACCATCACATTACTGCCTCCCACATCTGGAGCCTGAGGTGAAGGCAGATGAAAGCGGGCTGGGGAGTGCAGAGGCTTGTAAGGCACGCTGGGAATGCTCACAGACTGTGAGGAGGGCTCATGACTTGGCCGTTCCCCAACCTGGGTTGCTGCAGCTCTTGGTTAGAGGAGCTATTCCTTAAGCCTATGCACTGCACACTACCAGGGTGCATTTGATGTATGCTGGAGGGTTTGTACATAAACCAAAGCTTATTAATAAGTGCTCACATTAATTATTACAAATAGTGTCTCTGATAATATTAAAAGAACATGCCTGCATTGATCTGAATAGTTTTCAGAGATACTAATGAGTCCCAAATGCTGCTAAGAGTCAAAGGCATTTAATATTTTTAAAACTTGCTCGATAACTTACCCACTGTATGTTCCTATTGACTTCAACAAACTTTCAATCAAGATTTTAAAACATCAAAAGGAAGAAAAAGGGAGAAAATTTTCCAGAAAATATTGCTTTCCAAGTCTGCTAGGCTTTGTAGTAAAACTATTAAAAGAAAGGGCAAGTCAATGTGGAAGGAACCACCTGGCCTCTTACACTCAAGACTTGACTGCTGTCTCCAGCTCAGGCAAGCTTACAAGCATGAGCTTTAGCTTCATTGTGTTTAGCAAAATGTAAGCACTTGCTGGACTGACTCTTCTAAATAAAGATGATTTTATGAATGGAAACCTTCAGGTGCACATTGTACATTAATATTAAAGCATAAATTATAAAGAGTATTTCTTCTGACCTGTGATTTTTATTGCTTTTATGATTTGTGATATTGTAATGTTCCCTGAATGTTAGTGTTAGAGGAGGCAGAGAAAACACCTTTTGCATATATTGTGTAAATCTTAGTCTCCCTGGTCTTTTTAGAATAACAAACAACTATACATAATTAATTGTATTTTTTTCTAGAAGTGACATTATTGCTATACTTATAAATACCCACAAGGCAGGGAGTGTCCCAGCGGGATCATAACTTCTTTTCCTTGGTGTGATAAAATATTCTCATCACAGGCAGTATTTATTTCCCATGTCTCTTGAGATATGATTAAAACAGGAGAAGAGCAAATAAGTAGACATAAAGCATCCTCACTATGTTTTATAAGCTTCCTTCCATTTGTTTTAAAAAAAGTGTATTAATATGGAATCTGAAAATTATTATTTTTCCTAGTTCTGCTTTGTTACTGGGGATTTTTATTGCTTTTTCGGAGCCAAATGACTAAAGAAATAATCAAAACCTTAATCTCTTTTAAAAACTCCACCTACATTAAGCTACAATCACTCTCACAATAAGCTGTGTACAACCTTATCAATTATCCCTTACTTTCCTTCAGCCAGCTTTCATGCCTCTTTTTTTGTGAGCACAAACTGAAAGGCAGCTCAAGTGTGCTCGTTTTCCATACGTGCTAATCCATCAGAAATTAAGATAAAATAATTACAGAGAAATAGTTACAAAAGTCTTTTCTTGACTGATTGTTAGTCAGAAGGGCAGGTGACATTTCCTGCAACACTTACTTCAACCCATAATCCTCTTTTGGCAAGTCAAGGAGAATTATAGTTTGACCAATTTTCAGTTAGGCACTCTGCTGGGATGAAACACTGGATAAGTTCACTTCAGCTAAGATGGAGATGGAGAAAACCTCTCATTGCCAGTTTTTCCTTTGGTTTTTGGAGTTGGTCTCTCAGCATGAATTTAAATCATAACACCTAAAAATAAATCTGCAAAGCAGAAAACTTATTTGTGTTGTCATGGTATCAGTATTTCCTTTTTTATGTTCAGAGATTACTTAAGATCATAAAATGAGCTTCAGCTTCTTGCTTCCTTATTAAAAGGCCTTGGGTTTTATCTTTTTTTTAGTTTTGTTTTTTTTTAACGTAGACATCTTTTTATATTCATGATGTAAGAAATTTTTCAATATATCTTTTTATGACATCATTTTAAACTTCCATTATTAACAACACCTACTTGCTCCAGAAAATATGATGCTAACTTGTATGGGAGGGTCAAAATGCCACTGATCATGAAAATTTGACAGTGCCCATTAAGATTTTCATTAAGGTTCAGTTCCAACATGTATTAAATGGATCTCAAATCAAATTAATGATGTTATACTACTCCTCACACTATTACAGTATTTTAGAAACTGTAGTAGTGATATGATGCTGGTATTTGAAATTTTATCTTTAGTTTACTGAATTTAAAACATACTTATTTTGTTCTACTATTTATCATATTTTGTATTGTGGTTACAGCTAATGTTTTAGCTAATTTCTGTCTAATGGAGAAAACCATTTTAATATTAGTGAACTATAATCATTATACTATAAATTGGAAAATGCCACAATAAAATTAAAAATAAAACTTTTCCAGTAAATTTCTGTATTGGAGGAAAAACCCTTTAAAATTCAAAAATATTCAGGTTCAGATTAATTCTCAGAAATTCAGATGAATATGTTATTTTGTCTAGATATCTGTTTTGGACTGAAAATATGATCATCTCAGAAACTTTCACCTTCACAAATGTCAGCCAGTGATGAGGAGATGGAAGCACATTTAGATAAAAGAAAACATCAAATGTGTACTTCAGAACAGCAGGATATATTTTTGTTTGGTTTACAGTTTTGCTTACATTGAAGGTCTTACCTTTTATACTTCCTTCACTACCATAAATAATTTTCTAACAGATATAATGTCATGATAATTTTGTTTTCCCAGTTTAGTGGAATTTATTTTTAATAGTAAAGTCCTAAATTCCTGAAGTCTTTAAAATTCATGTGAAAAAGAATAATTTCCCCTCTGATTTCACACAAGACAACTACAACTTGTTGTTTCTCCACACCATAAACATGTTGCAGTACACATTATATGACAGTTAGGTACATTATGACTCAGGACACACTCTAATTTAAACATTAAATTGAAACATTTTTTAATTTAAACCTTTGAGGAACCCACCAATAAACAAGGTAGTTGAGGTTCAAGTAGTGCTGCCACTTAAAAAAGAATTTAATTTCCTGTGCATAATACGTGGAATAGGAATAGTCCTGCAAATTCTTAATGGTAGTTTAACTCCAGAATAATCTAACATCTGCTCAGTTTTAGGTAAAAGCAATGTAGATGAATCGTGTTCTTTTTCTTGGTTGCTTTTTTTTCCTTTTCTTTTCTAAATGATGTGAATCTTTCATAATAAAGTCTTACTTTTCTCTTAACTGCAGCAACATTTTCACTACTCACCCCTCTAATTATTTGATAGGAAAAAAATTATGAATTTATGCAACAGATTCTAATTTTTTCATTAGTGTTTGATATCAAGCTATGATTGACATTTACTTATTATATCAATGAAATTTTATAATGGAATCATTCAGCCAGGTGCCTTGATATCAAAACTAATTAATCTATCTGATTAAAAAAAAAAAAAGAAATTTTATTTGTTCTGAGAATTAAAAAAACCCACTTCTCTTAAAATGTCAGAAGTCCCTTATTCAGAATAAATATTTTTAGGAGGCTTGTAGTTGTTTTGGGTTTAGTGTCCTTAAAAAGTTAAGATGTGTGCAGTGAAATTCAATTAAGAAAAATCCTAATTTATAATGTGAGTAGATTAGATAACTACAACATGATCATTCAATGAACTATTGTCAATGAATGGGAGATGGCAAGTCTATAAACATAACCAGACTCAAGTCAGGAAAAAAACCAAAGATTTTTTAGCTTATGAAAGAGAACTCCCACTTATGAAAACACAAACTGAATAAAATGAAAAAAACATGAAAAAGAACCATTGGCATTAGCCCACCTCACAAGTGTGTCGAGGTCCCTCTGGATGGCATTCCTTCCATCCAGCGTATCAACCTAACCACGCAGCTTGGTGTCATTGGCAAACTTGCTGAAGGCGCACTCAATCCCATTGCCCATGTCGCTACCAAAGATGTTGAACAAGACACGTTCCAACACCAATCCCTGAGGGACACCACTCATTAATGGTCTCCAGCTGGACATTGAGACATTGACCACAACTCTTTGCGTGCGGCCATCCAGCCAGTTCTTTATCCACCAAGTGGTCCATCTATCAAACTGATATCTCTCCAATTTAGAGACAAAGATGTCGTGTGGAACAGTGTCGAACGCTTTGCACAAGTCCAGGTAGATGACATCAACTGCTCTACCCCTGTCCATCAGTTCTGCAGCCCCATCATAGAAGGCCACCAAATTGGTCAGGCAGGATTTCCCCTTAGTGAAGCCATGCTGGCTGTCACCAAGCACCTTGTTGTTTTTCATGTGCCTTAGCATGCCTTCCAGGAGAATCTGCTCCAAGATTTTGCCAGGCACAGAGGTAAGACTGACTGGTCTGTAGTTTCCTGGGTCATCCATTTTCCCCTTCTTGAAAATGGGGGTTATTTCATATAATTATGGGGGTTATATCAGACACCATCCAGAGCCACCACATATGCACCAAATGCATCATACCACAAATTCTTGTCCAGTCAAAAATCTGACACTTTCACAAGTTGCCTACCAGAAAGTTTTGTCCATTGAGCTTTCACCTTTCCCTCAGGCAGCTCCTATAACACACTACATGACTTTGAAAATCTTGGTCCTTTAAAGAAGCTGTATTTCTCTGTTCACAGAGTATTAAGAAGACTTCTTTGTCCCCACCTGAGACCTTCAGTGCTCAGTCACAGACAAAAAGCTTTTCCAGGATAGGTCCAAGTCTAAGGAATTTAGCCTTTTATTTGCCCTAACTGCTGTTGTCAATATAAAAGCACTCTCTTTGCACCCATACAAATCAAAAAGTAGCCTGCTTTCCTCACTTTCAAAAAGAAAAAATGCAAAAATAAAAAAAATATATCCCCTTAAAGGAACAAAAAAGCATACACGAAAGAGGAAGTTACTCAGTTCATTTGCCTTTCCTTCGTTTGGTCATGTTATGAGCACGGCTGAGAATCCAACAGAAAACACACGAAAAAAAGACACAGATTCTTGGCTGAGCATTCTGGATGAGACCTCCAGAACATCTCTGCTGGTTCTTTAGCCTATAGACAGGGAAAAACATATACAAACTCCAGCTTCAGCAGTAAGGCTTCAACAGGGCTGTCACAGTGAACTACAGTTCACAGTTTACTCACCTCCTCTGGCAGGAATCATCAGTGACCTTCACTAAATAAGGCAAATTCAAGATTTCCACAAAAAGCTTGGTTAGACTTGGGTCCCAAAGTCAAGTGATCAACATGGAATTGCTCACAACCCCATACCACTTCCTCAATCATTTTTTCCTCTTAGCTTACAGTATCCTTCAGAATGTCCTTGTAAGTAACCTTGCAGTAGTGAAGCTGCTAACCCCCAAATGCTCTTACACTGCAGAAGATCACCATACATTAACACTGACGTTTTCTAAAGGACAAGAAATTAAAATTGCAGTGCTGGGTGATAATTGGCAATCTGATTCAGAAATAGCTCTTGAAACAGTAGAGCTCCCTACCAGGAAGTGGTTTTGTCCAGTGTAATGAGCACACTAGAACTTGCTTCTCTCTTTACCTACCAATATGAAACAGCAGGAGGGGAAACATGCAGCAATAAAGATGCTGGGAAGAGGATGCAAGATCTTTGAAGCTGAAAGCACCTTACAAACAACATCATCTTGGAACAAAGAACTAGCCAGCTTGAAATGTGACAAGCTTGTATTCATAGCAGTAAAAAGCATGGATAAGAGCCCCAAACAGAATAAAAGGACAAACAAATGCATTCTAGCTCAAGCACTTGAAGAAATAAAACAAGTTTCATGTGTCATGGCAGTGACATGTCACACATTGGTTTCCAAATGTTTGTAACAATATTTTCTGCCTGGTAGCCTTTAAACAGATGCTGCAGAATAGCAAAAAAAATTATTCAAAGGTTCCAAAATGACAGCAATTATTTTTTTTTTTACAAAAGCTGTAGAAAAAACCATGTCAGTGTGCATCTATTTCATGACTACAGGCTGATCCAAACAACATGGCTTTGAGAATGGAGCTTTGTTGAAGTGATACTCTGCTGCACCTAGGCGCCTTTGACAAAGGGAAGTAATCACCACAGCTTCTACTTCTGTTCCTCCCGCATGATGATGGAATAATAAGAAATTGGTACACTGCCTTAAGTAAGCTTCTAGAAGCTGCAGCCTGCAGCTTCTTCCCCAGGAAAGCACTATCAGCAGCTTCTCAGAATCTCTTCTCAGCATTTGAGAGAAACATTACCAGTTTTAGAGCTCACCATATCTTCCACACAAAATGCAATGTCAAATTTTACCCCTTGCAGACAGAACTGAGCAAACACTGTATCATAAAATAAAATGCTTATTGTAGGATCAAGTCAGATTTACAGGGGCCTATATTAAAAACAACACAATTTAAAATTACCTAATGTACAAGAAGGAGTGATGTACGCTGCACAAAGTGAAGTAACCCAAGCAAAGCCTAATGATGCACTATGTTAACCACCTTAGTCTTTTACTAAGGATAGCTGCTGGTGCAGGAACAGTCAGCAATCTGACAGAGTCAGAATCACAGAATCATTGGGTTGAAAGGGACCTCTGGAGATCATCTAGTCCAACTCCCACCTACCAAGCCAGGGCCACCTAAAGCAGGTTACACAGGAATGTGTCCAGCTGGGTTTTGAATGTCTCCAGAGAGAGAGACTCCACAACCTCCCTGGGCGACCTGTTCCAGTGCTCTGTCACCCTCAATGTAAAGTTGTTCCTCATGTTGAGGTGAAACTTAGCGTATTTTAGAATGCCCTCTTCCAAGAATGAATTAAGTGGAAAAAGTGATGGGTCATCAATTTATGAATTATATGTATTAAAGGTTTTAGAAAGGTATTTGCTAACAACTGATTTTCACTCCTACAGATTTCCAAAGAAACAGCAAAGTTTGTAACGTGGTCTAAAATTACTTTCTAAAAAGCACCTCTCCTGAACGTTTGGGGTGCTTCATGTACATGTTTTGAGTGTATTTTGTCCTTGGTCATTATGTGAGCACACAAAGCAAATTAGCATTAACAGACAGTAATTTTCCATGTCATGAAAAAAAGCCTATTGCAAAGTGGTTGTAAAATTCTATGAAGTGCAAGAAGGCGACAATTAATTTAATATATTTATGGCATGAATGACAAACATGCTTACAAATGTAACTCCAAAATGCTATCAGAAATAAGAGTAGTTTAAGTCACTGGGGAGATTTTTCCTTTATTAGGGTCTCCCTAGGATCCCCACCACAAACAGCATTTTTGCTGGGTTTTTTTGGGGGGAGGGCATAATGTGGGGGAAGTGTTGTTTTGGGGTTTGTCTGGTTGGTTTTTATCTCCTAAGAACACCTTAGCAGAAGCTATCAGCTTTGACAGAACACCAAAATTCTGGCATTGAACCATAAATTGACCATTACCATAAAAAGAACTGCTAAATGAGAAACCATGTGCTCAGTATAAAACTAATTTCATGCTTTCAAAAGCACACAGTGGCTTCTAGCAAGATAGTGGCCCTGGGACTTGCAAAGACAGATTGGCTAATACAAATGGTGTGTGCTCCTGATGCAGTCTGCTTAGCCAAGCTTTACATGTACTGGCAGTAAATGGAAATTCTCGAATCTTCTGTCAAACAAATACATACTTATCTATAACTTTAGAGCTGAAAGCTATAAAACAGCTGCCTCATAAATATATTTAGCAGGAAAACGCATGAGCTGTCCTAGTTCCTCATAAAAAACCCCACAGCAGTCTTTACATAGTAAGCAAAGACATTTCCATAGCAAGCAAGAAAAACATTTTAATAAATATTTTTTAGCATCTTTCCTCCTTTTATGAAGGAAATTACTATCAGAAAATGTAAATATAATCATAGAAGGTCTCACCACAAACTAAGCATTGCTGTTCTGCTAATGTGTTTAATAAGTAACTCAGTTGAACTATTTTTTGTGTGTGTGTTCTGCTATAGGTGAAATTCTCAATAAAAGACTTTTTTAAAAATACATCGGTACAAAGTCTATTTAGTTCATGATAATGCTTCTTTCGAGCTTAAATATTTACTACTAGAACTTCATGGGCTACCCTTAGCACACTATCTGTCCCCTTAAATAAAACTTACTGCACTGAATCTCAAATTTAACTGATTAAGGAGAAGCGCCAGTAATTTTATACCCTTCCCAAAGCAGGTTGTCCGTGCAAATGAATTACTGGAAGCTATCCTGGCATAACAGGTCATAACTTTTAATATTAACAAGGACAGACATATGCAAGATGTATACGATTGATTGCATTCTGTACTTTCTTAGTTTACCTGGAGAATTCAACAGCTCTTGCATTTTACGTATCATTATAACTATAATTTGAGATTTAACACGGCAGAAAGCAAGCTCTGATAAGAGGTATTTAGTCACACTGCCAATTAGGTTCTTTCCATAACAATAATACAGCATCACTGACACGTTCCAAAAACATTTAAAATGCACAGAAAGTCACCTACTGGAAAGACGCCCTCTGCAAACAGCAAGCAAGGAAAGGGAGCTTGCCACATATTTAGAGTTACTTTAAATACTGAAATAAGACAAGAAGAAAAACATGCATTATATGCCTTGCCATTTTTCTTAACCTTCTCACTGGAATATCTAAAACACAAATGACATGCACACAGAAACAATGCCAAAGATGTAAACATCCACTCTTTAATATCATATCAGAGAGAAATTCAGTGAAGTTTAGTAATAAAAATCATGCTCACCTCTACTGGGAAGTCCACTCCACATTATGGCAATACTATTTAAGCAGCTTAAACAGCAACCAAGTTACATAAACAAAACTTCCAGTATGTGACCAATATGATCTACGCTGCTACAGAGACTTGGCTCCAGCCCTGATCAACTGTGTGACTGTTATACCAGTGCAGCCTCAAACCTTCCCAGATGCCGGCTTATTGCATTGCTCATTGAAAATCCTTCACACGCTGGCAACATTTTAAGGAAGGACAAGCACACTCTGAGTCATTTGCAAAGAAAGCAAAGCAATTTCAGTTCTGTATCTTCATGCGTACCGAAACACAGAGCACTGTCAAAGTAGAAGTCTGAGGTGAATATATGCTGAGAAACAGGCAACCCAAGCCTTCATTATCAATGCATGGAATCAGCTACAGTGATCAAATTCAAACAAACCATCAGGAAAAAAAAGAAAGATACGATTATGAAAGGCTCTACAGATTCAGCTCCAAAACCACACAGAACGAAGAATCATCTATCTAGACTGTGTAAATGTTAAAAATAGCTCTGTCTTTTCTACAATGAACACGAGACGGGAAAATCAGTAGCCTGTATTGTGATGAGGTTTGTTACTGGAAGAAAATCCTCCAATAAAAATTAATGATTCCTCACAGCTTTTCTAAGTAAGATTAATTTGCAATTATGCAAATGAAGAATTAAGTACTTTTTAACCACATAATAGACAAAGTCTGTTACACATAAACAAATAGGTATTAAAGAGAAGCATAAATATTTGGATTAAAAATTTTAGAATACTGACCCAGAAGAGATCTGTACAGTCCAGCAGATTAAGCATTTGCACAAAAAAATCAACAACTAAAACCATGACATTACATGACCAATACATTTGTCCTTTAAAACACAATAGTTTTTAATTACTATGAAAATTCTCTGTGGCTTATTAAATTCATGCTCGTAGTACTCCCACACAGACTTCCCACTATGTAAATCTTTTTTCGGGTACTCCATACGTTTTCTTGCCCAAAAAAGGTAAGAGGGCATGTGTCTCTGTGCATACTCGCACCCACAGAGATACACAGTACAATAAGAATCAGATGTAATTACGACTAGGTTAAGTTTGCAAAGAAATAGAAAGGTGCAGGAGTTTTTATTATAATACCTGTACAGTTATGCAAATATACTACTGTGTCATGAGACAACTATGAGAGACATTTTGGCAGGATCTGATCTCAGATAGGACACTTACTGATTTACTTTTGCAAGAGAAAAATAATAAATCTGACTTGATATTTTTTCAGCCATTTCAAAAACAGAAATCACTTTTATTCAGTTTGCATTTCCAACAGTGATGACTCTGCATTGACAGATGCCTTTTCATCTCAGCTGTCTGCACCTGTAAACTGTGGATCACAATCTTCAAAGAGACAGTGAAGAAGAAATCCTTACAGCAACATGAACTCACCTGATTTCAGCAGCTCTCCAGGCTGTTTAAATTATAAGGGAGACCCCCCCAGCCTGAGTAGAAGTTGTTTCCTCACCACTCCTGCAGATGTTCTCAGCTGGAAGTCATGGCAGTTGAGCAGCTGTATTTTTGCCCTAGACTCTAGAAGATCTGATTATCTGATGTCCTATATCTGAATGCTAGTTCTTTACCACAGCATAACTGCCCCTGAAAGAGGTAAAACTCTCAGAGAAGGAATTTTGCAGAGAATTTTGATACAAGAATATATTTGCGCAAGCTGAGAGCAAAGCTTGCCTACTGGGGTAGCCAATTTTATTTTGAAACCCTTCCCCACTCCACGCAAAGCACCACCCCCCCATAAACCGCTTTTTTCCATACTAGTCACATACTCCATCTGTTTGCTTACAAATGTCATTCATGTGCTCCCTACCTCCTGGAGAATGAAAAGGAGGCTACAGATAAATAATTGGCCTGATAATCTCTACCAATTTCAAAAAAAGTTGGGTTTTCTTTTTGCCAGAAGGGAATTTTTTAATGTTTTGCTCCAATTACTTGCAAACAACCAACCTCAGTGAAACAATAATTTTTCATTTTTTTTTTCTTTAAGACTTCCATTGAAGGCACATATCAACTACTTACTTTTTTTTATTAATTTTATGAATACTTTCATGCTGCACCTACTCAAATGCAGAATATTATGGATACAGTTTGTAGTTCTTATTAAACAAGAAACCATCTTTAATGTCAGCTCTGTCCCTTCGTATTAACTTTCATCATCAACATTTTGTAAGGAGTATCAGGTGTACCAAAACAATATAATAAACCCCCTTAATTTTACAGCAGCTAATCATGACTGCTGTGAAGAAAAGCAGCAATCACTTATCATAAATACATTTCATATCGAAAGAAAAACATTAACTTAAGTAATATCACATATTTGTTGAGTAAGTTGTGGAAGGTACTCTAGCAGTGGAAAGAATTTGGAACCATCTACCAAACGCAGTCTTGTTCAAAAGACCACTGAATAAGAAAAGCAGCCAACGTACCCTGCAGTGAAAAGTGAAATACTAACAGTTTCTAATCAGCTCCCCGGTCTAAGTTGTACTATGGGAACATAACTCTTTTTTATTATTACACTGGAGAAAGGCTTTTTAGCAGGAGAGTCTAATCTTTTCCAAATAGAAAAGCAGATTTTACACAGAGTAGGATAGCAAAGCCCCTTCCACACAGGGCCAGAATTAGGAAGGCCAGAGGTATCAGTTCACCTCATGCCCCCACAGCAGCAGCCTTCTTCCAACTGCTTTCCAAAAGGTTGGGCTGTAGGCAGCACACATGGAGGGCAAAACAAAAAAAGGTTTTGGTGCAACACAATAAAGTGTAAACTCACAAGGATTTATACTGCCCTCATCCTCTCTGTAGACTTATACACCATTTCTATAGCTATGCATGCATGCATTTAGGAGGACCCAGCTCACAAAACTGTTTCAAGATACTTCCGATTGCTGCTTAGCATCCCTCTGAGTGCTTGGTAGAATAATTCATAAAGATCTTCTGTAATAAAAATCAGATTATCCTTGTTCTTTTTTTTAGAAAAAGGAAAGATGAACATTGATAAGGAATTTGAGAACCTAGATCAAGAGGTTTAAGGTAAGCAAAAATTCTGTTCTCCATTAAATTGGCACAAGGCAGACTTAGATGGCAACTAAGCTACCTGTGAGAAAGTTAGTCTTGGCCCAGCTAAGGATTCAAACCTACATAACAAAGACCTCCATTTATGATCAGATTCTTCTGACAATTAAAAACCAAGGGAGAACTCCACTGAAATCAGAGTAACGCAGTGCAGTTTCATTCTGTTTTAACTGACTGTAGTTTAATCCTGCACTGACCTAGTCACCTGGCAAAGTAACTTAAGTTTAATTAATGAAGAAAAATCTTCCTCTCTTGCAGCAGGCCAAAGGGGAACATGAGACACTATTCACACTTCACAACTCTAGACATTTTATTTGGAAAACTAATACACAAGTTAGCTATATGGTCTATGGATTCTTTGAAGAATAATTCTGAGCACTTTAATTGTAAACCTCCCTGCCTCCATTAACTTGAAAGGATGCTTAGACTTACAACTTAACACGGCATCACACAAGGAGGTAGAGCAATTCCAATCTCTATTCCCAAAAGTGAGAAAAGTCTGCCTTTTCTATACTCTCTCTTTTCTCCTCCCATGTCCAACATTGCTGCTTTACCTTCTCCATCACACTAACATTACTTTTTGTGACCTGATTTATGTCATGAACACAACAGAAGTCTAGTCATTTATGTATTTATTTTGCTAGTTTAACAGATCCCTGGCTGTGAGCCAGATCACACAACTGCGTGTAAGTAATCTCTCAGGAAATCATACTGTGATTACTTCCTCAGCATCACAGGGGAACATGTTAACTTGTAGGATCGTTCCCTACAAAGAGTCATAGCACAGATCCCACAGCATTTCAAAACTGTCCTGCGAAGTCAGAGATTTCAAGAGCAAAAAGGCAGAGCTGTTATCAAGAACACACTGCCTGAGGACTGATGTCCCAATCTCATTTCCAGTCAAACCTACATAAAGGTCTTCAAACAGCCACTAATGAGTGCCAGCCCGACACTAAAGCACATATGCTCTTTAAACAGCCCAGAAGCCAGGAAAAAGTGATTCTGCTTTGTCCGCTTCCAGAATTAGAGCATTTTCTCTAACTAAAGTGAAATTACCCTACCCACTTCCAGGGATCCGTAAAATTTGGACTTCCATGGGTAATTATAGTACATTTACTCTTAAAACTACATCAACCATTCCCGTATTAGCATGAGGGCAAACGAAAGTCAATTCATCATGAGATACCACCCCAGGAACATGTAATGAGAATTTCTGGAGCTAAACGGGTGTCACCTCCAGAGGAGAACCAGAAGGAACACAGCGAAGTCACCCACAAGACTGGCCACAACATATATTTATGAACCACTCGGTGTTACCCGTACAGATAGCTCACTTAATACAAAGGGTTTAAGAGAACAGAGAGGCAGACGAAAGCGCCGAGCTCCATCGCCCGGGCTGCAGCACCACCCGGTGGCACCGTGCGGCACCGCAGCCGCGCCGTCCTCCCATCTCTACAGCCTGAACGGCTAACTCGTTAGCTGTGTCCTAGCAGGTAAGGAAGCAGGCAGTCTTCAGTTACCATACTCTTCAAACTGGTTCCTCCTCTTTGAGGAGCAGACACGTTAGCTCTTGTTTTCGAGATGACAAGTGGGATTTAGGGTACTCCAAGCAGCTGTGACCTGCCCCACGGCTGTCACTGCTGCAGGCTCCAGCAAGTTATGCTGCTGAAAAGCATTTAGCAGGCCCACTCCAAAATACATCTCCCTAAGGCTGCAAGGAACTACCCGTTCTTTTTCTGCTTATAGGTAGTAACTTGAGTAATTTCCAGTTCAAGCTGCAGAAGCAAATACATACTTTCTTATTTTCTTGAGACTTCATTTATTTCCTTCTGACAGAAGCCTGGCCATACATTAGATATGCCTGGCACACACATAGGGATGGCCCCTGGGAATGGCATCACTGATGAACTTCAGCCTAAGCTGCAGTACGACAGAACGTGTATGACTGATAACACTAACATAAGCAATAGTGAAGGCTCTAACACCACATGCAATATACTTTTTCCTATAGAATACTGTTTTTTTCACACATGATTTTTAACACTAATCTAAAGAAAATTAGTTCAATGAGTGGATCATCAATGCCTTCTAATTTAGTCTATTTATTTGCTTAACATGAAGTAGCTGTTAAACTTTATATGCAACTTTACTCGCTATGAAGTAACTAAAATTTCAGGAGCAAAATAGCTTCTAGATTTCAGTAATGGAATGGCAGAGGCAAAATAAACAAGTGTATAAAAACAGAATATGCTTTTTAGAAAAATATTTTGCTAAATACCTTTTGAAATTCTATAACGATTGCACCCTTATTCTAAAACACAGAGAGCTAACTTTAAAGTTACCTCTAAAACGATATCTAGACTTTAAATATATAAAACCTCATCTACACATTGTGGAGTATTATTGCCAAGACATGGAATTTCACAGTTACCAGATCTTAGTAAACTATTCAATAGTGGTACAGTAAGAACCTACTACTGAAAGTTACAAGCAACAAATTGATGTTATAGTTGTAATACACAGTGGAAGTCAACAATTACAAAGAATGCTTTACAACAACCTGAGGCCACCTGTCACAGAGAAGACCTCAGAAGAGGATTAATATGAAAATATGACTCATGACTCCTTTGCCATTCTCATCCCCATTTGGAAGAACATTCATCAAGAGCCAAGGAGGCTGGAGGCCATGGTGGTGCACAGATCAGTTCTGTCACACAGGATCAAGAATGTTCTGGCAGGTCTGTAATCCTGGGTTTTGTACTTTCAACGAATATCCAGAGTCATGTGTATTTTCCATGACTTTTTTTCCAATCAGAATGTTACTAATTTCACATTCATCTTATGAAGACAGAGGAAAACTCCAACCAGAGATCTCAGGAAGCTTTCTGCAAAGGTTTCTGTTGTGTGCTGAACTGTTCACCACTGGGCTTGATAGCAGGGTATGCAGTTATAACAATGAGGTGTGAGAGGGGCTATTTGCTTCCTTCGCAAGTGGAATAAAGTCTGTTCACTGTGGATGTTCTTGTACCATCTGCACAATTAATTCTGTTTATAACATTAGCCAAAGAAATGGGAAAGTCAGACTCCCATTATGAGAGGTAATGACACTCCAGAGGACATGAATTAAAACTGAGCCTGGATAATGTCAATTTATAGGAAAATTAATTTCTACTTATTTTTGGAAAGTGTTCTTTGAGAACTACATTTCAGTAAGTCCTATTCTCGTAGGGGCTCCTAAGCAGTATATTAAATGGTCTATAAATTAGGATGTCTCATAGATATTAAGGAATTTTAAGAATGCACACAGTTAAATAATTTTAGGTGTTATTCAATAGGGATTTAATCTTTTGGACCACAGGCCTTACCCAAGCGATAACCTTATGTTACTTGGTTCTAAACAAAACAAAACAATACCACAGACTTCAAAAACAGCCAAACTAATTAAGAATCAGAAAAAGCTAAACCCTTTAATGCAGTTCGACTGTTTCTATACAAAACCAAAACCAACCCCAAAGCAAGTCCCCTCATGTAGCTAATTAAAAAAAAAAAAAACAAAAAAACCTTTTTCCATGAAGATCTGAGATCTGTTACTTCATCAATACCAACTGTTAATGAACAGCAACTTTTGCTTCTGCTAGGCAATAAGTCCTTAAACCTGCAGCATTTTATGTATCTCAGAACCAGAAAGAATAATTTGTTATACTTGCTTGTGACATAAAGAATACTTCCCAAGATCAACTTCGGCCCTTTTTGATTCTATGGAATGTCAAAACCCCCTGAATTTTCTTTAACGAAATAAATAGGTAAGAGAAAGTATTTATATCAACTATCAGTAAGAAAAGCAGCCTTAATGTGCTGCATCAGTTTTCTTCAGTGCTGTTGGAACATTACAGAAAAAGGGTAATCCTTCAGCAAAATCCTTAAACTATGAATAACAAAGCAAGAGACCTTATGACATACTCTTTTCCTTACCCCTTAAAAAAGGGAAGGAGAGCCGCAACATCCTTACCCTTACCAACCACACAAGACTGAATCATTTATATGATGTGCTCACTTTCTTATATTGCATAGAGAAGTAAGGGAAGACTGTATCTTTTTCAGAATAGCTATGAGCTGAGTCTAATACTGAAATTAATAGGCACATTTTGGGCTTTGCACCTTTACATTATGCATGTTAAATGTGTTTTACCCAAGCATTTGGGACCTTTGTTTTGTCCAGTAAGTAAAAACTATTATTTCAAATTACTTCTTACTTGAATAAGAGTAATTAAAATCCAGATCACTGAAAGCAGAAAGAAGGAAAGGGCTGTGAATTCCAGCTCTACTTCTTCGCTTCCCACCACCACATTTCTTTTTAAGATGTTTCTCCTGTGCACATAGCATCCTTTTAGAATTTTGTTTTGAGAACAAAAGCAGATGACAAAATGCACAACTCTCTAAAGCCACAACAGCTACTTTGAAATAGACCACATCTCAACTACACAAGGCTCAACACAGCCATTAATCACGCATTAACACAATATTGCCTCCATACAAGCTGACTTCACAGGAAGAGAAACCACCAGTAATTCCAAACATGGCAAAGTATTATAACTACAAGTATTATTACTCTATATTAAGTTTACTGGTTATGTTAGGTGTGGAAGATAGAGCTTAAAAGCTTCCTCAGATTTCTTGACCAAAATCCAACATCTCATACTAATAATGTACCTGTGCTTGTACTTGCAAACAAAGTGCCAGGAGCTGTACTTGTAGGGAGTTTTCCATTATTTAGCTGCTTCACTCTTTTCAGATGAGACTTCCCATTGTAATGAACTTGAGCTTGTGCTGCAGAGTTCAGCTGTATATTGCACACTTCACAGAAGGAAAACAGTATCTTCTTTTTTTCTTTGCTTAATTGATAGTCCTGCCTGTCATTCCTCAGTCCTTTTTCTTCAAAACCCCGTAGAATAGCTGGTTGATTCATAATCCCATCTTCAAAGACGTGGTCAGGACTTAATGGACGCTTCATACCTACAAAGCAAACAGCCAGAATTGTTACTAGAAGCCAAGTAATAATGCTTACTATTAAATCAGCATTTTCTTTTTTTAAATGTTACACAACATGAACCAAAGACCAGTTCCAACAAATAAGGTTCCAAATTGTGGAGGCGTCACTTAGTAGAGAAATACATGCATTTGTGACACACCACAGAGCTCAGAAGTAATAAGCTGGCAATATATTACAGTCTGCGCACAACAGCTCACAACAAGTAATTTTTTTCTGTAGGCTATTTTAAAGCAGATTTATTACTGCATCTCTAGCAGATTTTAAGATTATTTTCAGAAACATTTCCTTTGCATTCCTGAACACTAGTTTCAGAGCTTTTTACTTTCCAATGCCCATAGTTGTACCCACTGCCCCAAATTACTCAACAAAAAGGATTACAACAAAAGATGTCACTGAAACACTGAAAGACTGCATTGTTCAAGTGATACTCATGAATACTTTCCACTTTTACATACACCCAAATCTTCAGCCCCCAGATAAGCATTAAGACGTTGTCTATTGTAATCTGTCAACACCTTCACAATTAAACTACTATAGAGTGAAAATGCCAGCTAGATGTTAGTCTTATGGGAGCTACACAAATCACAGTAAGTGACAGCTCCTGAAAAACAATCCAAGAGCCTGAAGTACACATTTGTGCCTACAGAATCAAAACCTCATCATGATAAATGAACCAAACTCCACGAAGAACTGTCTATATATATGGGTGGAGGTGTGCAGGCATGTATTTCATTTAAGATATGCTTCTAAATCAGTAGAAGAAGAAAGGTGGGGGAAGGGGTTTCCTTGTAATGGGGGAAAAGGTTTGGGGAAACTCACATAGAAAAGACTTCAGATTTCTTGACTAAACAACTTGCTGTTTACGCTTTGTTCTTTTCTCCCACCACCCAAATACTCTTAATCTACCAAACGGCTGCTCAGGGAGCTGTGGAGAAGAGCAGCTCTTTCCAGGCAAGAGTGCACTTATATATATATATATGTATATATATATATATGAATGAAACTACATATATATATATATGTGTGTATATATATATATATTCAGTTTTCAGAATCAAAGAGGTTTTAAATGCAAGGTCCTGTTTCCAGCCTGGGAACCAGACCAGCACGGATCTTTGAGCACACCTACCACCCTGTTAAGCAGGAGGAATGAGACATCAATCCTCCACACACACAGAAAATGAAACACTAAAGCAGTTGTAGCAATCCTTCCCAAAACTGTGCAGTATACACAAGCAATACTAGAATACTCCTCTGTGGGAAACCACACTCCTCTTGCTATCCACACAAGTATATTACCAGGAAAAACTCTGTTTGGCTCTTTGGCACAAGTATGTGAATGTTATTATTAGGATGAGATGGCGTATTTCATCACATTCCTAACTCTAGCCCATGCTTAAAGTCTTAGTTCTATACAGATTCCTTCTCCAGCATGATTCACCAATCAAGTATGATAAACAGTACAAAGTCTTATTCATATATGTTTCATATAACAAAGCCCTGTCATCAACTAAAAGCTATAAACGATACATTCATTAAGATACACAGCACATGAAATATTAAACAAAAAATCATTATTAAAACTAATTGTAGGCTACAGGAACCTATTTGCTTTTAAAAACAAAATACTAGTGGATTCTGAAAACCTAGGCTAGGCACTGTCACACTAAATCATTTAAGCCTAAGTATCATATTTCAAGGCAAGCAACCAAGATCCTTGACTCAGCTGAGCTTAGATGACATTTTCATCTGAAAATTTAATCTGCTTAGGGCTTTGGTATTTGTTACTTTTCAGTGTATTTTTTAAACCATAAATAATGTCCCCTACTCCTTTGTTTTCTCTGTATTTGTATTTCAACAGCATTGTTGTAGATTTTCTTCCCCACAGTAAATGTTTTGAAACAAAACCATTTATTTTTATATTACATTGGTTTAGACGCTATACTTATTTAATAATAAAATAGGTAACAATTTAAAAATCCTGGCTCGTCAGAATCTCATAAATTTGACTGCAGGAAGCAAATAATTCTAAATATAATTCAGTAATTATTTCAATAATCTACAAGAACTTAGTCAAATTCAGTTGGTTTGGGTAATTTAAGTGTGGCAAACAGCTGCATTAGAAAGCTGAATGGACCAGAAGGCATATTGATAGAGCCAACAGCTCCTGCTGAGTACCTGTAACAGCACCAGAACCTTTCAAAGGAGGGCTGGTTTGGAAACCACCAGCCTGGTACTGCATTAGCCGATTATCACTGCACCACGAGATACATATGCTCCTGTACTGCACACTTCGGTTTACTTTCATCCAAGGGAACAAAACTTTTCAGCTGGTAAAGTCTGAGACTGCTGAAATATGAACCAAGTGGGGAAAATTAGAACACTTGCCTCAAAAGTATACTCCTGACACAGCCAAAATGTTTTCAGTACGGACACACCTGGAAAGAACAACTCAGCACAGCAAAGACTCAAACTCTGCACCTACACCCTAAGGCATCCCAGCTGCCAGTCTAGAAAGAGAGTTAACAACCTTCAGACGAAGAAAAAGAAACCACTGTCCAAGTTTCACTTTTGTTTTTAAAAACAAAATAGTTCTAAACCCCCTCTGACTACAAAGTACCTTCTTCCTTTGCATAACACAGGACAAAGGAGTCTCCAAATCAATCTCTTGCTACTAATTTAGAAGCGAAAAAAAACACAAGCCGCAATTTCAAAATAACCCTCATTGCCTAAAGCTCCGCATCTAAATTAAAAGGTGACCTGACTATAAGCAGCAGTGGCCTCCCAACAACTGATGGGAGCAGCAGATGCAAAGCACGTCTGAAAAAATACCTACACTGAGCACAATAAACTTTGGCTTTAGGAGGGTTTTCAGCAGCATACTCTAACCAGTCCAACCTGGAAAGGACATGTACATGCAGCCAGAGATCAAACCCCACTAGC
Source organism: Coracopsis vasa (assembly GCA_026283785.1). Lineage (NCBI taxonomy): Eukaryota > Metazoa > Chordata > Aves > Psittaciformes > Psittacidae > Coracopsis > Coracopsis vasa. Next base: position 53,815 of record JANHGB010004628.1, read on the forward strand.
CCTCAGAAGTCTGCCTGTCCCTACACAGAAATCCCAGCCCTCATCTTCCCAGGATCTGAGACAGCTGAACATTTGGTGTAGAAAATCATCTGTTCCAACAGTCTTGTCCAGTCCCTTCTGAAGTGTTTAAGAAGAATATGTTGGTGGCAAACACCCACTGAGATTTTACAGTATGTACATCTTTCACACAGCAATACAGCTTTTATCATCAGTTCTTGTAGTGTATGTATCCGTTCAAAAATTAGAAAGGTTATTACACCAAAGGTCCCATTTGTCTTTAAACTGTGTCTCCTTCTTGTCTTCTTTAAAGTTAGGGTTGGAAAAACACACTTTTAAAAGTCTATGCTGAAATGTCCTGGCTCTAGGATATACAGAACAAGTACAGTTCTTCACTGAGGCAGTGTTAAGAATCTCACCATGAATGCAATTTATTTTGTAAGAGGTAACCTTTCTTTGTAAAGCCTTCTACTTTTATGAAAGACACTTGTACATACACATTAAATTCTAATTAAAAAAAAAAAAAACAAAACAAAACAACAAAGCCCACTAACCAAAAAACTTAAGCAATCTTCCTATTCTATACACTTCTTACTCACTCAAATTTATGCAAGCAAGAATCTGGCAAGTGTCTTTCTTTATCCTTTAAAAAGAGCTTTTCATTGCAGACAGATTTTGAAGAGTTCTAGATCGTACTTATTCTCACTCACCAGGAGTCAGATATGAAATGTGGCCATTTCATTCCTCAGGTTTACACATAGCTCAATAGCATTATCATGTAACAGAAGCAGCTACTTGAGACCGCAGTTAGTGAACTGAGAATAAAGAGAAGTTACATGATCATTATATTCTGCGTAATCAAAGAAATCATTTAGAGTAATAGTTATAATAGACAGGACTGTGAACTATTCAGAAGTAGACAAGAATAAAACCAAGAATATAAGTTCTTTAAAAGGGAGAAAGGATGGAAATTATACAGGGAAAATACAGTGGATCAATCGTGTGAGCTCCCACGTTTGTGTAACCTGGATACAGCACAGTATAAGCCGAGTCTCAGCAGCAGCTGATACGTAACAATATCCACTAATTAAAATGTCCTATACAAAAAGAACATGATTCTGTGAATCACACTGGAGTGACACACACATTACAAAGGTACTGCTATATCACTGTCGTTGTATTTACTCAATGATTTAGAGAACTAGAACCAATTAAAAACTGAAAGGTGAGAAAACGAAAACGAGAAAAAAAGAAATGGGAAACAAAGAGAAGCATCCAAGCATGTTAGAAAACATCCAGCTGAAGGACCCAGAAAAAAATCTAAGTCTGTAAAGGGATTGTAAGCCATATTCATCTTGCACAGGTACTTCAAAGTCTTCTGCTTTCTCTTGCAAAAGGAAGTTCTGATTCAAACCAGATACGCTCATCTTTACTTTGATAAAAGAGAGGAAGCAATGCAAGTATAACAGATATTTTCAGGTATTTGACACAGGCCATTACCTGAGTAAACAAGTTGTCCCCCATCACGTTTCCTCCCAAGTATACAGAACTGATCTATCTGCATAGATTCTGCAAGAAATACTAGAGCAAGAATAAAACAGTGATTTATGACACCACATTAAAATTCTTAGGTGTCATGAGATACCCTGTTAGGATTTCTGAAACCACATCTTCTCAGCCTTTTGCAGCTGGCAAAAAAAATCTAAGCATGGACATCCTTTGTACTTGAAGCTCAAGGCAATTAGCTTTTCAGTTTAGCTAATTTACGTTTAAACAGAGTTGTGCTTTCAGAGGAGCTACAAAGAAGTATTATATATTACACTGCTGTAGGTGAGAATGTGCAAATCTTTACTCAAAGGAAATAAGCTTTTGTTATCCTAACGAATTAGTGATGGTTACATGAAGCATTCTTTTCCTAAGTGCTGGTCTAAACTTTTGCAATGCCCATTCCTAATTAGTTGATACTTCAAAGAACCGCTATGCTGGAAATGCAATTAGACTGCCGTCCCTCTGTGGATGTGTGCCAGGTAAGCAAAACAGAAAATGTACTTTAACAACTGACATATGGGCAAAGAGAATGTTCTCCTTTAGCCTTTGGAAATTGTAAAATGAATTATGGAAGACACGGAACAAATATAAATTTTAACTGGCTTTCTATATAGTTAGATTTCCAAAAACGTTCATTCAGACAGGGGTGGGGAGAGGGGAGGAGGGAGAAGAGAAAGACAGACCAAAGACTAAGCCTTGTGCTGTACACTTCTTAAGGACCTCCTATGGAGAAAAACTACCTACGCAGATGGACCAGTGAAGTCTGCATGAACGCATTCGGAGCTGTGGTCTTGCACTGGAGCAAGCATGATTCCATAGTTCCCCATCTCTGCCATAAAACATTCACACACAAAAAGAAAGGAGACGGAAAAGGAAGGAAAAAAAAAAAAGCAAAAAAAAAGAAAACCAGCTTGAATATGTCCAGAGCACCATTTAGAAGAAACTCACTAGAGCTGCTTTTGAGAAGTCTTATGACCTTTCTTATATTTTTAAATAGTACTTCCTAAACATAGATAAACTATCAAGAGGCATATGGTTTGCACCATCTGGGCAACAAGTACTATTGGGATACTGTGGTGAACAGCATATGCATAGTGCCTTGTGCACAGTATCCTACAGTGTTAAAAAAGCACTAGAGGCTATTTTGAAGCCAACCTTGAAAAATCCCCCATACATTTAAGGGACCAGTTCTCTTTCAGAAGATGTGTTCCTCTTTCTCTCAGTACAAATCAAAACAGAGAACTGCCATGTTTCATCTTCACCTTATTCTGAAATTCCTCAAGGAGGCATCGTATCCTGCAATGTTTCCACCTGTCAAACTTATTACCCATCCATCTCTTATCTTTCATCTCTGCTCACAAAGCACATAAAATGTTTTAATTAAAAGTTACAGTAAAAACTGGATGGTTCTGAAAAATAAATACATTTTTATTCCTTGTGACAGATAAAGAATAATCACGGCACACTGACCAAACTGGGTTAAGTAATTTTTTGCCTGTATTTTGATACCAGTTTATAAATGCAAAGAAGAGGAAGTCAGTTTGCTTGAGAAGTTTTGAATGATGTAGTATGACAAATGGCTGACAGCCTCTTCACTAACACATTTTAGAGTATTTAACATTTGAACGAGATTCCCTTTAAACTACAAAAACAGATGGTTGTTTCACACCACAAACATTAGCTGTTCAGTACAAGGTAATTCAGAAAACTCAAAACATTCAAGTAGCTAGCGTTTTGCTTTGTTCTACCAGCCTTGAAAATGTCCATGCTAAGGAAACCTAAAATTAGGCCTACTGTACTATTTTGTGAGCTCAGTTAAACTGCAGCAAATAATATCACTCTCAATTTAGATTATCACAGACTGCAGTTGCCTATGCCTCTGTCTGTAGCTAGCTCTAATTATAAGGTTGATCCTTTCCTCTTTAGCCCCCATACTTACAGACTTCTGACATTTTTAACATTAACAAGAATAGATTTACACATCAATTTATTTGTCAAAGAGATACAACCTCACCTGGCAGAACATATCTGACTGCTGCCAAGAACATTAATCAAGTTTGGAGACCAGAGAGCTACTTTGGATTATGCTTCAAGAAGAACAGATAGTTTTCCAGCATTATTGTAATATGATTTTGCTTCATAAACCATTGGACAAGTTGGGGCCTTCTATCTGGGAACCTGTCCTGAAGCCATTACTTACCTTCAGTTAATTTACACTCCACTTTAAGTACTCTTCCTCATTGTAAAAGAAAATCTAGATACCCAAAGTGTCCATCACATGGCTCTATATGTCATCTTAGGCTTTTGTTCTCTCCTACCATATGCCTAAATCTATCAGAGAGAGCAGACCTACCAGGAAAATTGCTACTCGGCTCCTTCAGCTTTCTCCATCAAGTCTGTTGAATAAATCCATACATGTCCAATAACCACACTGCCACCCCTGATGTGTTATTCAATTAGGTACCACATAGTCCAGTCTCTGTGGTTTAGTGTCCTCAAACAAAAAAGGGCCCATAATATCCCAAACATCAATGATTGTCAGTATTGGGTTATATTTACATCTTATTTCACCCAGGAACTCTAGCTTTCTTCAAAGACCTAAATGGCAGGTATTCTGTATTTCTAAAGCAACATCTAGGAAGGAGGAAAACGCCTCAAAAATATAAACAGACTTAAGTGAGTTCTTTGTTGGACAAAGCCAGAACTAAAACATGTCATGTGTCAAAATGACAAGCAGCCAGCAAAACCAACCAATAATTAAAAAAATAGGTGGGATGCTTTTAAAAGGTTAAATATGTGAAAAGTACAAGTCATTTTAATAGCAACCCCTTACAAATTAGATCAAAATTTTCAAAAGCTTTATTCAATTAGGTACCTAATTGAATTAATTATTTAATAAAGCTTTGTTATTACAAGTAGTAATGAACAAAGCAAGTTTTCTTAACTGTGTTCCAAATTTTGCCCATTTTCACAATCTGCTTCCTTGAGACTAGGGAACTGTCTTATCAATTACTAAATTAATAAATAAATTGAATTATATTGTCACTAAGACAATTTTCTAAGACTATTTCCTAAATCTCCAGACTTCTGCAAAGTTGCTAGATCAGGTTTTTTACTTGCAACTCCCAAAGTACTGCATCCAAGTATTCTTTTAAATCAAAGGACTCCTCTTGTATTCCTCCACAGAAAAAAAAAAAGGTACATTGAATAAAACAAAACTTGAATTAGATGCATCTCAGCCAGATTTTACAACTTGGAAGAACTGACTACAAACTTATAAAAGGAAAATGATGTAAAGGATATAGTTTGAACCTGCCTTCAACAATAAAAGGACCGCCAAAAAAAAGGAAAATCAGCTTTTTTTAAGAAAAAAAATATTTCTATATGTTTTAGAATCATCTCTTAAAACATAAGGTAGCAATACCCACTGCAAAGCAAATGGTTTTTATCTAGTTAGAGAACTGATACAGGATGTAAGGTATTTCTAGTGAATCATCTGTTTTAATTATAAAAAAAGTTTTAGCCATGAATTTGCATGAATAAAGATCAAAACCCACTGACATAATGGGAGATTCCCACAGGGTATTTGTACCTGGCTGCTGCTTTATCTTGCTCGAGCATAATCACATTTGAGGGGTAAATAAAGCTTTGATCTCAGGAAGCAAAAATCATTTTCTACCTTTCTTCAAAATAGCTCACCTGAGCATAAGAGGAAGCCACAACAGAAAGGCATATTAAACAGCTGTCTTGTTCATATAGCCTAAGTCTGACAATGTTAGGAGCTGAATATAAGATGTGCTGGAAATCATTAATTCAGGATAAAGCCTGGTAATACTGCAAAAGAGCTCTTGGACACAAGAGAAGAACGTTGAGGACTGTGCGAATAATAGCTGGGCATGAACAAAGAACAAGCTACATTCAGAAACAGTGCAAGACTGAGATGCATCAGCTTGCTTTATAGCACTAAGAATACAAAGAAAAGAAAATCCTGCTTAAAACTGCAAGCGTGATCAGCAGCAGTGAACATCAATCCTAAATCCTAATCCTAGCGGTGCTCCTAAAAAGATGGTCCCAGATCAGTTATCCATAAGAGACTGTCAATGTCCATGTAAACAATTGATTCCCTTTTGGATCTGAAAAATATTGAAAGCAAGAATCCTTTATAGTACAAAGGTAAGGGGACATAGCACATGTTTTGTCTTATTAACTACTTAAGATTTATGATCATGTTACAAGAGAATTATCCAGCTTGTAGTGACAAACCACAAGAACAGGCAAATGGATCACCTAGTTTGAAGCTGCCTGCAGGAACAGGCCAGGTTAAAGTTAGCAGTGCCTTGAACATAATCCTTCAGTTATCATTTTCCTTGTAAAAGGTAACTATAGGTAAGCATATTTTGTGCTGACACTGAACTTGGAGAGGCCTCTGGCAGAGCCAAAGGTACTACCGCTCCCTAATTCCTCCTGCCCATACACCAAGCTTGCACAGACCTCTCCTAAACTTGAGTTGCCAGTCACCTCAGGCTTTAAGCAACTGCTGCCTTCAAAATCTGAATACCTACGTTCCACATTAAATTACACAATTCCATTCATAAAAAATGAGGCAGCCTTCTGCTGTTATTTCACACTCTGATCCAGAAATAGCACATGTGCTATATAGCATGTGCTTCCATGCTGAAGATAACACACACTGCTCTTCCCTCAATTATAAGCCTACTAGAACAAGTGCATTTGCTCATAGAAATTGACAGACAAACGCTCCTCATTTCATTCCAGCCAGTGCAACCATACTATTGCATTAATCTGATTTGGGTTTGATGAACTTTTGGACATAAGTCTAACCTTTACATTTTAAGCGTCAGCTGAAAGGCAGTACTTAAGAATTTGTGTGGGGTAACATTTGGTTTTCTTCCCTTTCATTTGTATAAAATCAGTATAGTATTTGTATATCATACTTCTATAACAATGACAAGCGATCCCTCCAAACAAAACTGGTCTAAATAGTATTTCTCAAGGCATTTATGTCTGGAAGACAGGCTTAGTGAATCGAGACAGGGACAGAGAGGTTGAAGGAAGTGGCCTGTGGGTATTCTCCCAGTTCACACTTCTGTCTGTGTATCCCTCACCCGGGAGAAGGTAAAATGGGTGTAAAGGTGGGCCAGACGATGTGCATTTCCACTTCTGCATCTGGAATGGAAATCTCCCTTCACCCGTCAAATCAGTCTACACTGTCAAAGCAAGGGCATATTTTATGGCATGCATTTGTGCTCATTATCAGCATCAGGTATGATCTAAGGCTTCTAAATATACCTCTGCCACAGTACCTAAGAAAGAGAAGAATGGTGCTTTTGTGCCAAAAATCAATGAAGATTAAAGGTCTGCCAAAATAAGGGCCATTCAATTTCACCATCAAACTGAACAAACTGTGGAAGAATCACCTTACACCCACCCATATTACAGCGATGGACCCAAGGCTTCAGCTTTCACTGATTAGTGCATAAAGTGAGTTTCTCACAGTGTTGACTGCGTACCAACTGCCGTGCTAACAAGCAGTGTCTTCCTTCGGACATTTACAAACATCAGAATGCTTATTCATGACAGTCCCACATATCATCTGCCATCCCAGATGGTGACTGGTGGGATGCTGATTTTGTCCTAAAGCAGTTACCACCCACCAAGATAGTATATGCAGGGCTAAACAAAAAGCATGTGCCATCTGCTGTCAAGTTTATAAGACTTTTTGAGACTTACTAGGTTAAGCTGATTTTAGATCAAACAGGTCAGGAGGCTATAGCTCTCTAAATGCCCAGTAAAAGAAGGGTCAGTTGCACTATAACAGACATGCAGTCAATCAAGAACAAGTTACACTGTGTTGCTCGGCCCACCTCTAACACCCTGAGAGCAGCAAAGGATTCTCACTGTCATCAGTGGCAAAAGGCACATAACAGCCCACCAAGAAGCAAGATGAAATTCTGCAGAACTCAGATTTCTTTGGCCTAAAGAAATTTTAGAAATTGTCTTTCTTGCTGACAGGATGTTTTTTGTGCCTCCTTCCCTTGCATCTCTCTACTGCTATCATTGTGACAGCTGTTCTCCATCTTATGATTCCTTGCCCAGCCCCAACTCTTTTTCTACCCCCATATCTCCATGGATTCTTATCCCTTTGCTCATGTGCTGTCATACATGTACAGGAATGAAAAGGCAATTAAAAAGCAGAACTAGCATGACATCTTCTGCCTGCTGCACAAACAGCATAAACTCTTACTCACTTCATCTGTCATAGCCATTTTTAGATGGTTAACAGAGAATACAGCAATTTACCCAGACTGGGGCCATTAAGCACTCAAGCTACATAAAATAATTGTACGCATTCTTCTTAAATCATCCAATTAAATCTTTTTTGGTACGTTATGAAGATCTAAAGCAAGCAGAGAAAATAGACACATCCACCGGTGCATTTTTCCAAACATTTCTAAGTCACCAGGTACATGAAAACCTTTCACTGAGGCACAAGTGTTATCGGTTACATCACTGTGCGCAGATGAAAAAGAAGTGTTGCTTAAGCTCACTCCTTAAGAAGTGGAATTTCAAAACATGGCAAAATTTCCTTTAAATCATTAACATCAGAAAAACAGAACACAAAGGAGAGAGATCATGAAGGTCTGTGCTGTACAGTAATGAGAGACGGGCGTTGCAAAGGTCTCTGCAGGGGCCCAACGCTATAAGACCCCCTGGTTCTACAGCCCACACCAACACAGCTGAATCAGCAGAGATCCTCCTAGAAGCTTGGCAGCAGGTGCTGAAGGAAGATGCCTCCAGCCAGCATGAGCGTGTCACCTCCTCCAGCATTCATACCATGTGGGGCAGGGCAGATGAACAGAGTACACCACTCACTTCCAAACAACAGCTTAGCTCCCCTAAGAAAAAGTACGGGTCATCTAAAGAAAGAAAATCTGGAAAAGTACATGGAAAGAAAAGGATTCATCATTCCTGCCCCCCACATAAGCAACCAGAGGCAATGAGGAGCACAAGGTAGCACTTCTCCATGCTCCTCAACAAAAAGCTTCCTTACTCTTCTTTAAACGACTGTTAGTACAATTGTCAGTTGCTTTAAAACACCCCAGACTGCTTCCTGTACTGCAGCAAACACAAATACCAATCTATTGCAGCTATCTGCAGAACACATGGCTTTAACAAATAGCCATGTAATAATAAATTTAATTAAAACTCAATATCACAAGAAAGTTATTTAACACAAAAAGATCTGACAAAATTATACAAGTCACAGTCTTATGCTGCCATCCTGCACAGAATACAATTCTGGCATCTCCTTAGAGATAGAAAGGTTTTTTTCACCTTTTATTTCACAACTATGACTCTGAAGTCTTCACAGAAATTCATGCATATTGCTCCCATAAGAAGTAAAAACATCATTTTGCAAAGGGATAAACTCCTGATGAAAGCAGTCACACTGAAAATGTGTCGTTAATCTCCTCTGAATAAATATAACCTCCAGAAAGATGGGAGTGTGAGCAGAATGTATTTTTTGCACTTGAAAATGCTGAGGTGCACAACAAGAAGCTTTTACTTTAGCATTTACAGCTAAAGTCATCCTTCAGAAGCCCATTTTACTCTCAGGAGATATTTCTCTCCAGTCATTCACTTTTCAAAGCCCTTTACAACTTTAAGATTACAGTAAAGCTGACTTTTATACCTTATTTCAGTAGATCTCTCTCCCTTGCCTGAGCTGTCACAATCCTTGGAGACATTTGGTGGGGCTTCAACTTCCTAAACATTTTATTAAAAAATAAAAAATATTTTTTGCAATGTGTAGGCAGTTGACTTCACAACGCGAAACATCCTTGCGGTAATTCCTCTAACAGATCTGCTGATTAATGAAGACCTTGCTCTCTCACACTAGCTCACCTAGTGTGTCAAGTTATAGTTTTTATACTCTCATTGTTCTCAAGTTATACTTTTTATACTCTCATTGTTCTCAAGTGATACTTTGCTGAATATCTGATAACTGAACCCAATCCCAAGCACACTTACAGCCTTAAAAACCCCAGTGGATTGATTACACCTCCTGTGCGGACTTCACAAACATGACATTTTGAAACATGAAACATGTGGAAAGGTTCACTTAAGAAAAAGTAATTTATCCACCTGATGTCTCTTTCACTTCCAACATTTGACTCATCAACTCAGGACTGATAGCTCTCAGAATCATATACTGCATTATTAGGCATTTTTCTTCAGCCTGGCTCATGCAGTCATAAAAATCCCTAGGAATTCTAGGTTTTTAAATATCCTTCTAATCCTTACAGAGATGACTGAAAACAGGAACCCTAAAGGCTCAAAACCTAGAAGGGAATTGAAAAGAAACTGATTTCAATTTTCTTCTAGGATCTGACAAGCCTTTTTAATGTTCAGAATTGACAGTATTTCTGGCAGCTAGGTAAGAACACTGATGTTCTCTCAGCCATGCACTTGATCAAGTCCAGTACTGCTGCTGTGTTTTATCATCATAAGAAACACAAGACTTAAAAGAAAGACCTTCAAGTGCAGCCCTTCAGCCCTGGCTGAAGCTCTGACAAAGCTCCAACAATCAGACCTGTATTTGGCCATACAAGACTTTTCAGGGTGATCTCCAGCCACTTGTTCTGGGCCAACACTGGCTGTTGGTTTAATGATTTTCTTCCCCTCGTGTGTGCAAGTCCGTAAGTGCATGAGGAGGCAGGTGTTTCCTCTTCCCCATGTTCCCCCAACCTCCCCTTTCCCTTAGCCTTTATTTTTCAAGACTAAGGAAGTAACCCCATAAAAAAACCCGCAAACTGGGATCTCCTTTTCCCTGACCAGAGCCCTTCTCTGCAATCTGTCTCGGTCTGAACTCATCACAAGCAGTAATCAAACCAGTTCCCTGAACTGCAGATGGGAACGCATCAGTTTTGCAATTTCAACATTAATGCTTCCTTATCCCTAAAAAGCGGGAAGGTCAGACATCACTACTTCATTTAACGAAATACTTATATGCAATATACAAATATTTTTTCATTTATTTAACCATGTTTCACTAGCAGTAAAATATCTGGCAAGTATCAGAGTTCTCAGCTATTGTAATTCATTCAGCTTATACTAAATGCCCAATTTAATCAGTAACCCAAACTGTCAATTAAATGCCACTTAATTGTTTTCAGATATTTATCAGTTCTTAGCTAAGAGATGAACAAAGAAAGCCCAGTTCGACTGTCAGCAGAAATAGACTGTCATATGCCACAGGAAACTACACAAGAAAGCAATTAGAGTTCAGAGATCCCATGAAATATCCTTGAGAAGGAATGTATATTAAGGGCTTGGTTTCCAGAAGAAATACCCAAATATATATAGCTGCAAATTTTCCAATTAAATTTTCTACTTCCTCTTGGAAAACCCTGTTTTGTAGACAAAGTTTTTTCTAGAAAATAATAAATTTTGTCAAAATGTTATTTTCAGAAATTGCATAGTCATTAAGTAGCATCATAAGCTCTGTCAAACAAGCATTGCAAATGCAAGAATTGAAAGCTTACGAACTCTAAATTTTACAGAAGCAACTTTCAAAGGTTATTTTGTTTGTTTGTGTTTAACATTTAAAGACTTTTCCCCAGATTTAGAGCAGGAATCAAAACTGATGCTGAGAAGTTAAGTGAGCTAGCAGTTTTGGTTTCCAAACACTTTTAATCAACAACATCTTTAATTCAGAGACCTTTTGTGAACTAGGCTGATACTCTGAAAGTCTCCTCAATCCTGCTCATGTTTTGAACTGGGGAATTGCTCAGATGGTCACTGCAGCTGTGCTAGAGATGATAAATATTTTTCAGGAAATAGAACTATATCCTAATCCCCACTCTTGCCCTTTGATACATGAAAATTCCCTTCTCAAAAATAAAAATAAACAGAAAGCCCAAACCAAACTAAAAAACAGGCAATTGGGAGAAAGCAGCAGCTCAAGTGTTAACGCCATAATTAGTGCAACTACAGATGCTACGGCAGATCCTTCAGCCACAGTAAAACTCTATCCTCGTATTGATCAGCCACAACCTCTTGACCTCTTAAAGATATTCAAGGTTCACACTGCATCATGACAAATTCTCAGAAGAAAGCCACGGGACAGTCACCGTTTGCATCTTCTTGACCTTCCCATTGCGTAGTTGTGTGCCTTACATTCCTCACACTGCAAAAATTCCCAAAGGTAACTGGAGTGTACAAAGCAATTTCAAGTCCACCTCTGGGTTTGTCCAGCTTCATAAATTCCAATGACCAAAAATTTCACACAGCTAATCGCCTAGGGTTTAGCCACATTCAAAAAGGCAAAAACTGTAAGACATTTGGTCTGTCAACACAAGGAACAAAAATTTACAGGTTACTTTATCATTATCTCCTTTTCTATCCTAAATTTGGACGGACTAAAGTTCTTGTACAACTCCTTGAGCAACCATGACATGTGACATCATTATATTCCATTGCTACTGCTGGGACAAACATAAACACACATGCATATAGAAATCATATATGGGCACCTTGTCAGATTCTCTTGCTTTGCCCTTTCCATGAAGCAGTAGTAAAACAGACTGTTACCTAAATGCACCAGCATATACTCAAAAAGAGTTTTAACTCTCAAGATGGCACCTGCAGTGTAGTTACCATTTACTGGAAGTGGGGTTTAACCAGCTTTTCAGGGAGGAAATTCTTGCATTTCAATAACTAAGCAGTATCTATGACATTTATAACAAAACACATTAAAATAAGAGACTGCACAGGCTCCAAAACCAAGTCAAGGTAGGTCACAAGGCTTTCTGTCATGATTTTCTAAAGGCATTTCAGACTGCTGTAACGTAACCGCATTCAAGGTCTCCTTTCAACATGCACTGAACAATGTCCTCTCAGTTCTGCAAAGGTATTCACCAGTAACTTCTGTACAAGCTAAAGTTTTTATAACTGCATTTTGAATTACACTATAAATCCAAAGGACAAGATCCATACCTACTTACACTTGCATTAGGTGTGTCTACATCAAAAGGACGAAACATGATGAAACATGACTTAGGTACTAAGGACTCCATTTTTGCTCTCAAAACAATCTGCAAGTACAGTACACAGGCTGATCTAATGCTTGCTCCTGGCATGACAGCATATCTTATCTAGATTATTTGAATAAATCCTGAGTAACAATAGAGGACTGGTTTAATCATGCACATTTTTTAGATACAGATAAGATAAACCAGTATCATTTAAAATAACCTTAACTCTTCTTCCTGTGTCTGACTGCTTGGACCATAAACAATAATTCAGGCCAACTTTATCTGTTCTCTCATTGACCTTCCCAAATAGACAGCTGGACCAGGGAACCACAAAGTTAAATTACTTTCCTTTTGCAGTCACTGATCTGATTCCTTTAATGAACACACACATTTCAGGGTAAGCACAAATTTGGGAGGAAAATTTAAGAGAGAACCTGAAACTTTGCAATCAAAGTTCTCATTGCAACAACCACAAAAAAAAAAAAAAAGTAGTAGTATAGCCTCAGCACTGAAGTAATAAATCAATGCAGCCTGCCTACATTTTTCATTTCACACTCTAAACAATGTTACATTGTACTCCTAAAGAGCTGCCACTTCTCACTCTCAAGGTATCATAAATTCATTGTTATGTGATGCAATTTCCATTTTTAAATTACGTATAGACACTCTGAAATAAAACACTACACAGATTCAATAATTTATCATCGGTGTTAAACATTTACTTGCTATTCTTAGGCATTAACATCAGTAAGCATTCTGGAAACAAGTTCATATGGAATACCAGGGTTTTTTTAAATACTTAACTAGACTTCATAGTATGTTGATGAAAGACATGAACAAGGAAGAACATCAGCCGATTTTCGTAAACCAAATCACACTAACAATTTACCCTAGCATATTGCAGAACACTGAAATAAACAGCACTAGTTTCCCCGGTGTGCATAAAAATCATAGTGAACTTACTTACTGAAAGTGGAATAGAAATCTAATCAAAGTTGTAATGAACAGCTATATTTTATATAGGAATTCAATTAATTTCAAATTAATTCTTGTGCAAAAGAAATTGCTGAGAATAAATAAATCAGTGTCCTAAAACTCTGTGAGTGAACTCGTTTGGGAACTACAGCTGTTGCGCTTTAGAGATTTGGATTAAAATCCATCATTATCTTTCAGTTAATACTCTTTCATCGACCAATCAGCAGTCATATGGTGTTTACCAACCCTGGTCACTTAACCTACTTGAATGGCCTTTGTGCTATAATTTGTACTTCCATACAATCAGATTACTTCTAATCTAAATGATTTGTGTCCTTTAGGGAACAGATAAACACTAATCCTAAGGTTCCTAGAACACAGCAAGCCAGTATAGCATCCACTGTCTGCTGTTTTATTAGAGTATTTCATTCAAGTTGGGAAATATTTGATCATACTGAGCCTGCCTTTTAAATAGTTATTCCAAATTTCTTATAGAGACAAAGAAGAAAGATTTATCAGCAAACACCACCACTCAGATATATGAAATCACCAGCAAATACTAATACTTAGATATTGCTTTTTGACCAAATTATTTCGGAGGAAAAAATATTTATTCTCTAAAAGTAGACTAAGTAAGGAGGATAATTTTAAGACTCCTTGTTCAGAAAGGAGTTAACATATGGTAATGGCTCACAGTCCCCCATTCTCAGTTTTAAAAGACCACCACTTCAGAATGGTTTTCCAAGGATTCAGCAGTTTAAGTGTCCTTAACCATTCCTGTTCTTCAGTTAATGTTAGGTGACACTTGGAAGAAACTGCACTACAGTGCAAGCCTAACATCTAATTATGAGAAGTAGTAATAGGCTTAGGATCTGATCTCACAAATGCTTCTGCACAGGTGGATCAGTGAGCATGCGACAATGTCTCTAGAAAAGGAGGGACTTACAGGTGCAAATATGTTTGCATGATTTGAGCCAGGTACATCAATGTATCTGTACCTCAAAGCATCAGAGTTGAGAACAAGAACAACTGAATAGTTCAGTAGTAACCTCATCGTAAGAGCAAGTATGCAAACACCTTTGTACATAAAGATATTATCAGACTTAGCCTATTATATTCACATATTTACCAACATATATTTCTTACCTAGAAAAATGTGTAACTAAAATTCCAACTCCCTACAAAACATATCATCCTGTAAAACACAACTGATCATATCCCAAGTTAAGCCAAGATGAACCTACTCAGAATTGGATAAAATATTGCCAAAGGAAAATTAAAATGCTGGATGATCTTAATAGCCTCTTGTAGCTATTACCTTATGCAAATCTAAACATGTTTACTTACAATACTTCATCACAGGTGCTTATATTTCATATTAACTAAAACTTTTTCCTAGCTGATGACCTAAACTGGAAAGAGAAAGTCCATTTCTTATGGTATCCCCATTTGCATGCAGAGATGCTCTCATTAGGTGACCTCAGCCCACCTTGTAGCTAAGAAGGGGCTAACATAAACGCAGAGAAGCAGGAACCACCACCACTGCCAAAATTCTGTTTAACAACTGAGAAACAAGCCTGACACAAACCTTTAAAAAGCCTCCATCCAGATGAGAGGAATGAGAGAGATCATCCTATATAGCAGGACATAGAGTGTGAAGGGGATTGTACTATGAAAGTTGCCATTCTGTCAGGGGGTACTTTCAAGATTATTCAGTGAATGGCAAGTATATTCCTTACTCTACTCTCAAAATGGCTCTTTTGATGTACCTTGTACTTTGAGCAAGATCCCTATTACGTATTATAAAACAGCCTCCTTGAAAGGTCTAGGAGAAATCACAGCTTGTTTGTTGCAACTTGGGGGAAATCTCAGTCTCAGAAGTGCTGGGAAAACTTCTATAATTTACTTCTGGATTTACAAGCTAGCACCAAATATACAGTTTAAGAAGACTGATTTACCTTTCTAAGAACAGTACTGTCTGTTTTTCACTAATTTCTCAAGCTCTGCCGCAACCTCAGAAGGTTGCACAGTTCCTTGAATACTGTAATTCTGTCATCTTAACTGCAGTCATGAAGTAAGCACAAAACTGCAATTGTAAAATGGCAAATCACAGCTTCTCTGCTACTGGTGTAATTGTAAGAATTATAAGAGTCCAGTGCCCTGAAGCCAAAGACACAAACACAACAATGACCCACAGAGCCTACTTGCACAATCAGACCCACTGCCAGTGCTTGGAGGACATTTCAAAGAGGGGGAGTGTTATTTTTTTCCCCAGATACGTGAAAATTCCTAAACCAGCTGTTCCAATGACTGCTGGTTCCAGAAGACACTCTGAAAACCACTAACACTGAACAAATATTTCTGAGGATGAGAAAGTGATCAGAAACATGAAGGAAGAACTTGTAAATTCTACAGAGCCTAGTTAACGACTAAACACCTGGCAACAGCAAAATAGTACTCTCTGTGGACCCCAAAATATGTGTCAGACACTGTCTCCCAACATGGGAGTAGGTAACAGCCTTCACTTACAAAGTCAGTAGCTCATGTATACAGTAAACTGCAGAAGTACCACACAGTTCTTTGAAGATTAATAACAGTAAGTTCAAACATCGGGGGGGAGGAGGGGGTGTTGAAAATAAGAAAAAGGATAAACCTACAGATCTCTCAGGACAGACCACAACTCTCAGATGTGAGCCAGCAAAGGCTCTAGCACTTGTGCCTCCACAGAGAGAGGACTACAAACTAAATAAGGAATGGACACGTGCTGGAATATGTGGGAAATTCCTGTAGATCACAACAGATTCAGAATTACATGTTTATCCCACACACAGATGCTATAAAAGGTATACCTGTAATGTTACTGCACTCTCAGCAGAAGGTGATAATTCTTGAAATTAAACACAGCAAAATAAATAGGACCTCTCATTCCACTCCTCTATTTCAGATGGCTCTCCCCATTGACTACTGAAAGCAGCTGCCCCAAATAGAAACCAAATGATTTCTAGAGATCAAAACAAAACTGGTCAGTTCATTTCTGACTTCAATGATATCCCTGATTTTTTTCCCCTCCCTACTTCAGACCACTTAAGCTATTAAGAATCCAGAATAAACTAATTTGAGTTTACAGTATTGTAGTTATATAGAGTACCAGAACCATCTCAAAGATGTAAAGACAATCTGAAACACAGGAAACTTCAGGTGTAAGAGTAATACAGCAATTGCCGCTTTCTTCAAAAATGTTACTTAAGCGTTCTAAGTAGCCATTTGAAAAAACACACAACAAAACCCCTTAAGCTAAGAAAAACATTTGGCCTGCTAAGGGTTTTCCACCCCGTTACTGGAATTAAATCACACTGGAATACTATTTCTCTACTATCTAGAAGAAGTTAGAGCTAGATTCCAAATATATGAAATAGCTGCATTAAGCTAAATTTGGCCAAGATAGATTACATCTGCATTTCTATCCCTACCTTCTAGTTTTATGCTTTATGGAAAGCCATATTCCCACCTCGCTCCAATGAATTGTAAATGTGACAAGGAAGCAAACAACCAAAAAGTCACAGCAACACAGACTTTTACATCCTTGACATAATAAATGAGAAGAGCCTCATGGCTGCTTTCTCCTCCTCCAGCAGACCAGTAACCTAGCTAGGGGAAACTATTAAACAACTAGACATGTGAACCCCTTCTAGCTTTCTGATTCATTAAGTCATGTCATTTTTACATAGGAGTCATGGAGCTATAAATCATGCAAGACAGAGTGAGAACTAATTAAAGGGTCAGATAAGCATATCATCTTCTTTGTTGCATACCGGAGAGCTCTAAATATTTTGCATAAAATATTGCCAAAAATTAAGAGGCATTTCAAGCAGATAGGTATTTTCTTCTAAGAGGTGGGCATTACTATATGAAAGACATCGATATTTAATTTCTTAGCATATGGAAGCCCCATGAAATCCTGAGTCACCCTTTTTTTCTTTTTTAATAACAGACTTAACTCTCCCTTGCACACATATATTGCAGCACAGTTTTGTATACAGCCTTTGAACTCAGTCAGTAGCTTTTTTTCCAATTACAGCAAACTCCTATGCTTCTGATGAAATAAGTTCACAACCCAAGAAATCTCTACATGCACTGAGGCAAAGCATTAATCAAATGCACCTAAATCTAGCAGTTAAACTGAAGTGCGAGTACTTCAGGCTATTTACAGAATTCTTTTGCCAATAATGTATAGCTCACTTGAGAAAAACAATCTATTTCCTGATACCAGATTTCTCAGTTGATGCAATTATGTCGTAAAAGATCTTTGAAGAGTTAGAGGTAAATCTGATGCAGGCATGTTAACTGAAATACATATATCTCTATCTCATAACCCAAGAGGGCTTTTAAGTATGCATATTAATACTGTGACACCTAGAGCATCCGTTAGTAAGTGAGAAATCCGTTATACCAAGGCCATATAAAAATATAGCATGAGCATGATCCTCTAACTCCAAGAGCTTTTTCTCTAAAGGATTTTTTATAGCAATAGGGATATACATTTTACTTTTACTCTTTTTTCACCTTCTTTTTAGTGATCTAATAATTGTATCTACTAAAGAAATTCATCAAATGCAAGAGAATTAATCTCAGTAATTATTAACTATATACATTGTAAAACATATATATTCATCAGTCTCAATAACGCTCAACTGCCCATTATCAAGTTCTGTTCAAGTGCATATGTGATAGTCTTATACTCCATTTTTCTAACTTCAGTTTTCCACCAAATACCTTAAAACAAGGAAGAACAAATGTTTTTCCACTCTGAATGTACACATAGGTTTGACAACTAGGCTTTAAAAATCAAAAGCATTATTTTTTACAGAAGGCAAATAAAGTATGTTAAGTTTAAAAAAAAAAAAAAAACACAAACTTTTATTTCATGCTTGACTAACTGGAAGAGGGGCTCAAAAACATTTTTTATGGAAAATAAAAATGCATCAGCATTGCTGAATGCAATGCATTCATCATCCATCTGAAGACTGACATTTTAGTTGGGTATCTCAAGCATCACTTGTGGAGCTAGGCTGCAATCAGGAACAGGGACATGGATCAGATACACAACTAGATCTAATACTCAGCTCACCAAGCCAATGCAGGGGTCAAGAAATTAGAAAAACCAAGAATTACAACTACTGAAGGAAAGACCAAAGACGAAGGCTGTCTGAGGGGACATCAAAGACACAGGTATGGAGGATGACTGGGAACAGCAGGGGCCAGGCAGGACTACCTGCAGCCCGCTGACCAAGCCACAGTTAATTCTCCTGCAACTCTCAAACCTGAAGGATCCCAAATCTCAGGTAATTTTTTCATCTTGACACATTCCTATGAACTCCAAGCAGTATTTGGCAGTACTGTGACAAGTGAATTAAGTTCTGCCTATGGCTTCTTGGAAAAACATAAAATACAAATCCTAGAAACAAGCATTCTAGAAAGATTCTGACAACGCTTTAACAATCACTGATGCCTGGTTTTGAAAGCTAGCTGGTTCAGAAAGCTAAAATGATACTTTTAAACAACATAGAATACTTTCCTGGCCCAAAGCCAGCTACTTGAACCTTATAACTAATTTTAAAATATATCTGGTTTTTCTTGCAACAAGTCATTGACATGAAAGGAATTTGAGGGTTCTCATAAGATGGAGAAGCAGCACAACAGTAGAAACATAATGACAGAAACAGGTTCAAAAGTACATAATCAAAAAGAATAATCAGAAACATTGAAAACTTTGATGCAGCGTCACACAAAACATGATATTCAGCTCTGTAAAAACGAGCTACTCCATACAAAGCATCGTGTTAGTACAACAACCATATTTATACAGTAGCAGTGTACAGAAGCAAATCTGCAAAGACCCCCACACCCAGCACGGAACTTGCTGTTGACTCCTAACTCTCCATGAGAGTTCCCATAGTTATCACAATCACATGGCAAAATAGCCCTCTGTTCAGCTGCGTACAGCATATAAAGCAGAAAGCAGCCGCAGTGCTGCATGTAGAGATTACAAACCCCACAGTCTCCTGCCGGCCACAGACTCCTTGCAGCCTCCTCTGTCGTGTCATCTGGGGTTTAACACCAGCATGTTCTTTTTAAACCAAAAAAACCCCACAACATTTGCCAAATCAGATTATCATAAATCATTTCCTCTGAACAAGAAGGAAGTTTTTCCTATCGTTGCTCAAGATCCAATGTCCACTTTACAGATGGTGAAGAAAATTACAATCCTTTCTTACAAAACTACAACACAGAAACTTAATAAAACAAGGTGACAAGCTTCTAAGAGCTACAAATAAATAAGAGAAGTCTTTCACGGGTAGGTTTTTTTCCAGCTGTTTTTAAATTGTAACAAACAAACCAACCTCCACCAAGTTATTTGCAGAAATACTGGCTAATGAAAATTCACTTAAAGATGCAAAACCAAAGCATTATAGCATTCTTGTTTTGTCTACCTCTCACTTTCTCATCCCCATTCTACTTGTGTTACAAGTTTGATCGTAATTATGAAGGGGAAAATTGTGACTTATCAAATTCCCAAAGTTAACATGGCATTGCAACATAGTTGACAACAGAACCACATTATAGAGTTGACAATATAATCAAATTTTGACATTAGTTCTGTCAACATTTGTTATTACTGATCATCAATGCAACTTTCTCTGATGCTTGCTGAAGTGTATAAATTTCCATTGTTTGGTTTCTTAAGCTATTTTTGTAGTATTCTTGAGTTGGTGAGGAAAGACAGCAGAATTTGACCTGAAATGTTTTCTCAAACCTGTCTGAAAGACAAAGAAAATGCCAGTGTAGGCAGCTCTTGTTTAGTCTTTCAGGAATACCACTTGCATCTGTTACCTGCCTGCAGCAGAGAAAAGATCCTGAGTACAGTGGATGTAGTCTTATTGAAACCTAGATCAGTAAAGCTATAGCAGTCTCAGATACTTCTAAGAGAATAGTGATTTCTGTCTTCAAAATTTGTTTTATGCATTTGCAGACAACATATATTAATTTTAAGCAGTTTAATACTATATAGAATAAGGCAATAGCATCAAACATCCCTACCATATGTCAGAATGCTTCATATCTTTCATGTTACCTATAGGACCAGGAATGTCCGAACCCCATTTTGACTGCCCCAACCTGTTTGTGATAAGGTTCTGCTGCTTCTGCTGTGACCTACCTAAAAAAAATATGCTGAAGTTCTCCAGACCGCGATCTGATGACATCTGAACAAATACCAGTGAAACTCTCAGGAAAAGCACATCCAAGCCTCTAATGCTGCTCCAGACAGTAGTACAAAGTTCATTTCTTCAACCGTTCCACAAGCTCCAGAAGCCAGGCTCTGGATCTAAAACACTTGAAAAGCACTAATGAACAGTTTAAGATTTACCATGACTCCTTAGGCTCTTTAAATTAGAAGAGCACGTTTTCCTGCTCCTCAAAGATGGGAGATTAGTCAAGACAATCAATGTAATTCGTAAGAATAGCTACTTCCTGAAAAAACTACTTCATTTGCTTTTGGAAGAAGAGCAGGAGGCTGCAAGAGAAAAAGATTCTCTCAAGGTACTTGAATGCTGCAGTGCAGAATCTACCCATAGCCTGGGCTCTACCACAGAGCTTCTAGTAATGCTATGCAAGTTCCTTAAATCAATCCTTCCACAATCACTAATTGTGCATGCCTTTTCTGGAAGCCTAACTTGATAACTGCAAGCTCTAGTTCAGAGAAATGCTGAATGCTAATGCTGTCATTCAAAGCAACAGAAGCTCTGCTGTAAATACCAAGTGTTAACATACCAGCCCCTGTGACTCAAACTGAGCATCCAATATTGCTGAAGATCTCTCTCTGTGCACAGGCCCCACCATCCCCATGTCGAGAGAAGACCATTCATTTGTGTCATGGAAGTGTTGCAAACATTAGTTTTGGGGTTGGTTTGTTTGCTTGTTTCACTGTTTGTGAAGCACACAGCTACTAGAGGCTGAGAACCAGTGAAAAGCGCACATTCTCAGAATAATGTTTGAGCAACAAGCCATGCACCATGAGGTCCAAGACAAGTTATTTGTCAGTAAGCAAACCTGTGCACAAAGCCTGGTGAGAGTACAACAACAAAAAAGGAACCAAAAAAAAACCAAACAACAAACAAAAATTACTCCTGATTGTACACACCAACACACTCAGTTAAGGCTGTATAGAAAACTATTTCTGGCATTTTCTCATTTTCAGATAGCTAACTTTGCAAGTTTTAGGTTGTCTTAATGTTGTTTGACATCTATAATGTGGGTATTCTGGTTTTTCTGATTTACAAGGGACCAGGTTAAGCATCAAACATAGTATTGACTATGCACGGGCCCCACAATCTACCAAATATGCATCTGTCTGGCATAGACTGCACCTGCATTGCAGATAACAGACTGCAGAAAAGAACAAAGGCAAAGTCTTTTTCCATAAAGCTCTGACACTGATTTATAAGGGGTTTTCTTAATTAGTAAGATGTATTAAATAATCTCATTTTAAAAGAAAAATGAAGTGCATCTAGGCATTTACATGCATTTGCAATTCCAAGTCAAAGATTCACCATCCAATTATTAGTAGGTGGCCAAAAGAAGAAAGATTATGCAATAGGTTTTTTTTGTTATAAGCAGTCATGCAAAGACAGAGACTAGGTACTCCTCTCCTAGCTTGCATTATATTAGCATTTCAATTATAAAATCCTATTCGGAGGTTCCTATACCTCCTTCAGAAATCTTGCTACACAAGGCAGAGTAAGAACTTTGAGGGTATTTACTTGTAATATCTTACCCAAACTCGTCTGGGATACATCTTGATAAAGAGCTTCTATGCTCAAAAAGTTTTTCTCTGGCTTAGCAAAACAGGTTCATTTCTAAAGCTCAGAATTATGACAGATACAAATAAACACTGTAATGTGTAAACCAAGTTACATAAAAATCACATTATTTTTTCCTCTCTTCCCATTTCCAAGCATACTGTACTAATGCTGCTTGTCACATCACTGATCCTTAAATTAATTAATCTTTGAAATTGTATCAAATTGTAATAGGACTAAGGAGACCTGATAGTCTACTGCATTTAAATGGGATGTACTGAGAAGTGTCAAATTAAAATTCAACAGCATGAGCTGTTAAACAAAGTCTCCTACCATATGTTTAACTTTCTGGTACCTGCACAAGTATACACCGAGAGAACAACATGGCCTACAGCCATAACCGCTTCTGCTATAAACTCATTAGATCTTACAAGTTCAGTAATGCTGAGTAGTTTTAAAGATTCAGTAGGTAGCATCCTCTGCTGGGAATCAGCACTGCACGAGCCACCATTAAGTAAATTGATTATGAACCCCTCAGCATGAGAAGACACTAGTTGTAGAATGGCAGCATTTTGGCTGCCATGATGCACCAAAAGCCTCACAAACCATAAAAATACCATGGCACATTAAAAAAGTAAAAAAAAGTATGTTTTAACCTCACAATATAATTCAAACTTCACCTCAGTTTAGTTTGCTTTCCTGACCCTAACCCTATCATTTCAGTCAGGTATAGAACTGTTCTTCAGTGTCTGCAGTGAGCTGTTACACAGCCTTCCTTTATGTATAAGGTTTACCTTAGTTTTACAAGGATCACCTTCCCTGCCACACAGATACAAGTGATGGTGTGAATGTCATAATATCGTCAGAGTGGACTGGCTTTGAGCTTTTTTTGCAAGAGGAGACTTTGCAAGACATTTCTCAGTATGATTCAGTGAGCTGTAGGAGAAAAGATGTACCCTACTTCACATGCAGAATGAATGACTTACTTGCAGGTGTGCTCCAAATCCTCCATACTTTCAGCACTGGCATGCCTGCACTAAACAGTTTGCCAACAGAAAGCCAAGAGTATTGAAACACTGTCCAGTATATTCCAGAATCACAGCATTTTACCAATACTGCAACCCATCACCCTGTCACACAGCAAAATCGCCAAAAATAGCTCTACAAAACTGTGAACCAAGATGCATAATTATGCAGATTCTGCATCCTGCTGCAGAAGAAAGTGCATTTCATCTATTTGTAAACAGAAACGTATTTATGTAGTCTCTGTGTTCAAGGCAAACTCACAACCTTTTAAAACCTACGAAACACTTAAACAGAGGCTATGTAGCTGAAAAGAATTTAGAGATATAAAGCAAGATGAAAAGGACTTCAGGTGTCTAAAGCTTCTACTTGTACCCATGTTTAGCTACTCCATCCTTTAAATTCCTTATTCTGAATGTTTAACACCAAAATAAGTTGTTGCCAATAGGCAGTGTTACTCCATAATTTCACTGAGGAATGAAGTATTAGCAATTTTTTCATAACAGCCTAACTTGCTCATATCCAAAAAATCATTAATAACGTAGACAGCACAGTTCTAACATGCCAAGATGTATATTAGCACCACTTGTCATTTTAAGATCCACCTGGCAATTCAACAGCAGCAAATTCGTAAAGTACCAGTATTGATAAGCGAAGGACTGGAACTGCACTGATATAGTTAGATTAGTTTACAAGCCTTCTATTTTTACAAGCCTTGGCAGCTCAGGTTCTCTAATGAATTTTTAACATGTCAATTAATATGTTTATAGAAAGCAATGTCAGCTTTAGCTAATACATAAGAAAAATCACAGTTGTAAGCAAAATGTTCAATGTATATGTTAAGATTCTAAGCTTTACATTTGAGAAATTCAAAAGAATTACTGCAAATAATCAGATGAGAACACTCATCTAGAAAGGAAGCGATAAAATTGCAAAACTTAATGGACATGATTCATCACTTGGAAATACTAGCTCAACTTCATGAAATGGGATGTACTGCGGGGCATAAGAAAAAAAGGCTTTTCAGCAAACAGGGTAAGACCCTGACCCTCTGGTTGTTAAAAAACATATTATACCAAAACAAATTGTGAATTGTTATTTTTACCAACCTACTCCTGATGTCATAAATTAAGCAATGCTTACTTAATAGTATATTCTTCCACTGAATGTAGCTGTATTAGAATACTAGCTAGTGTTTTGCAGCACTTTCTCCAACAACACAGAATTATGTCAAATAACTTCACTGATCTGATTTTTGTTGCAATTTGCTCTGTACATTACATAAAATCAGAAGCCAGACAAATTTTATGGGGAAAAAAAAAAAAAAATCCTTAGGATGCAAATTTTCAAAATGTTTTAGATGTTTGTTTTAAAAACACTGTCACTTGTTAAATAACAAAACCCATGCAGTAAAAAGAGAAATTTTACTTGTGAAAAGAGCCTCTACATTTTGCACCTGTGGGCAAAATAACAATAGAAAATAGCCCTTCAACCAAAATTTTAACTTCATCTGTAAAGTTAAGCAAGCAGAGCACCAGTAAATATCGCAGGAGAGAGGCATACTGTGGTCACAGAGGAGAGTAATTCCTTCAACTCTCTGCACATTCATCAGCCTGAGGATAAAAGATGCAAGCGCAGTCACTGGATTTGGGTAAACTCCCCCTTTGTTACTGGGATACTATGGCATTTAACATCTGCCTCTACCTTCACTGCATCAGAGGTAAAACAAGATCACATCAGATAAGATA
The DNA here is from genome assembly GCA_026283785.1 of Coracopsis vasa. Classification (NCBI taxonomy): domain Eukaryota; kingdom Metazoa; phylum Chordata; class Aves; order Psittaciformes; family Psittacidae; genus Coracopsis; species Coracopsis vasa. Next base: position 79,021 of record JANHGB010004628.1, read on the forward strand.
CTTGTGCTTCTGTCTTGATGGGTGACATATTAAGTACTACAGTTTTCTGAATTAAGTGCAAAAGTGACAGGACTGAAATATTTATCTGCTGCAAGTTGATATTCAAAGAATTTCAATGTTTTCAAGACATATAACAAAGTAATAGCAAAATTTCAGAAAGCAGGCTAGTCAAACTGCAACGTCATCTTTTCTTCCCATTAACTACAAATGACCCAAGCTTTGCAGTGTATTTCAGTACACTAGAGAGAACCTTGCACTCCAGTTCCGTACTGTTACGTCGCAACACAGCCTGACGAATGTTTCAGGATTTGAGACTACCACAGCTGTACCATATGTTCATTTTAAAAATAACACTAATGCCTCATTTCATACACTCTCAAACTCTTAGAGCAAATATTCTCAAGCCACAGTCCCTTGTGATAACCTGAAGAGCAAAGACTGCAATGACGGTTAAGCATCTGTTACTTTTTATGCAGCAATCGTCACTGCTGTTTGAAATCTTCAGACTTGCAGAGCTAATTAACTAACAAGCCTACACTCCCCTAAAAGATTACCTTTCACAAGGCCTTTTCATGCTTTTATACTGCCTTAACCCTGAGCAACTGTACTCAAGTAGGAAGATACCCACTCAACTAAAACTTAGCTGAAGAGATCAAAAAGAGAAGAAAAAAAGATGCAGACAGTTCAGAACAGTTGGCTAAGAGAGACTGATGCTGGTGTGAGTACATTCATCCCTACGGAGAGAGTGCATAGTGCAGGCAGAGCACAAAGGCGATGGACAGCTCCTGCTAGAGAGGGAAGAGACATGATGGCACAACCTCCTGATTCCAGCTACTTTTTGTTAATACTTTAAAGCTTAACTAAGCATTCATTCATTAAATTATTCATTGTGGGGGGAAAAAACAATACAGGAACTTGTTAACTTAGTGAGGATATCATGTAAGAGGATTCTTTCCTTTCTAATTTCTTACTACCTTCTGGATTATTTAACCAAACAACAGAATATGATGTTAGTAACGTGACTAATTTTACCACTTCCAGTTTCTCTTCCCCTGCCTCCAGGGTTCACACAGCCACATTAATTCCCGCTCATTGGTAAAGTAAAGTACACAACTGGAGGTACACAAAATGCATCTAGCAAGACTGAACACCAGAAAAAAGTTTGCATCACTGAAGGAACACCTTTAGCAACCAAGAAAAAAGAAGAAAACCCTTGTGCCTCCTTCTAGGCAGTCTACTGACCTGTGAGTTGGAAGGAGTTGCAAGATTATTCACCTGGAAAAGAAGCAGCAGCATAACCCCTTCAAACCCATCTAGCATCAGCTCCGGACTGTGCAAAGAGACATTTTTTTCTCCTTTCCAGATCTGAAGTAAGAGGGCATGGGATGGCTGCATCCCCTAGTGAACGCAATGCTGCCATCAGAGACAGAAGATTCAAGGGGCATATCCTCCCTGCTTTACCAGCCTGAGTGTCTCACCAGTGTTAGGACATTACCTCTTGTTCTGGACCTGCAGTGACAATGCTTCATCTACATCTATTGCAATCGTACAGACATATCCCCATCCCCTTAACGCTCTTACACTACCAGTCTATATTGTATTTCATTCAAATAAGAAAACTTACAGGTTCTTCACAGTAATAGAGGACTTGTTTTGCACCTCATTTTTACATTTTGTGAAAAACACCACTGAAGCAGCAGCAAAGACGATGGGAAATAAATCTATCACCTTGCTCCTCCTAAAAGCAGTAGTTAGCTGCAGTTAAATGCTCACTTGAAGATTTATTTGAACTTCTGAGCACTCACAGTGCCACACTTCTCTAACTTTTCCATTTACAAACTTTTCCACTCAAGCTTAACAATAAAGACCTAGTGCCCAGAGGACTTAAAACCCACGAACAGAGTTCCCTAGTTTGCTTAGGAGCCAAAAAATCATCAGAAAACAAACATCAGCATTCACACGTACATCAATATCCTGACAACTCCTCTGAAACAAAGAAATTTTGTGTCTGCATCCACAGAAAACACAACCCTGTGCCTAGTTCTCCAAATGCTTTTAAACATAGTCTCACCAGGACATAAAGTTTACCATTTTACACATGCCACCACCATCAACGGACTTGCGATGAAGCTGGTGAAGCCAAACACTTACACTTATTAGGGGTAATTAGCTCATCAAGGATGACTCCTTCAAGTAGGTTAATTCCTCCTTGGCGAAAGAAATTTACCTTTTCCAAAGCCGTCGTGATTTATAAAACAAGAAAGCTGAGCTACACTCACGCAACTGTTTGGGCTTTAAAAAAGTCACCCAGTATGCAAGGAAAACAGAGCTCCACCTAGCCTTGAAGCCCAAGAAGAGGAGCCCCGTAAGGGCTAGAAGGTAAGAAGAATTGCTAGGCAAACGGCATACACTGCTGAAGACCCTGACCTATTTAGAGGCGCGCTTTATCCTTTCTGGAAACAAGCTTAGCTGCGAGAGACGCCGATGAACCCCTCCGCCGGGGCAGGCGGAACCCCCGGGGAAATCCGCACCGCCGCTCGCCCCGCTCTGTTCCGGCAAAGTTTCCCCGGCAGGACGGAACGGAGCGCGGCTGACCAGGGGCTCCGGCCGCAGTCGGGCATCCCCAGTGCGCAGAGCGCTCGCTCCAACTCGCCCTCCACCGCCCATGACATTGAGCAAGGGCCCCACCGGCACCTGCGGAGCCCCAGGGCACCGCTCACCCCTTACCTCAGCTGCCGGCGAGAAGGAAGCGGGGACGCGGCGCGGACGGGCGCGGCAGCCCCGCTCCGGCCACACCGAGGCGAGCACGTCCCAACTCCGCCGGACCCGGGCGGCTGAGCCCGCTGCCGCCGTCCCGACGCATGCGTCCGCCCGGCCC
>JANHGB010004630.1:0-32550 GCA_026283785.1 Coracopsis vasa
CAGCTGCATTACCACTCACTGACTGATAGCCTGTATGCTCTGAGTGTTTGAGAGCCTACACAACACGATGCCTGGTTCACATTCAGTGTTTGTTAGCTCCACTTCAGGCTCCACTTACGGACGCAAAGGGACTGTCTACCAGCACCCTGCTCTGTTAGGCTCTTGAAATCTACACCTCCAACGTGGGTAACTAGAGCAGGCTTTCTTACACTTGGCAACAAGAACACACAAGCTGTTTGGGACAACAAAAGCCTTCCCTCACAGTTCATCCAGCATCTTCTGATGCTCTACACAACCACACTCATAGGACACTGCTGTCAGGTGAATCGATACCATGCTGGCAGAGGCTGCAGCTCTTCAGTGATGCCACTGGATAAAATACACATGGGCTTTGCTTAGTGCTCCTCACAGGTGATGGCGCTGCAAGGCTGGAGTCATATCCCTGCTGCTGGCTGCAGCACTGTGATGAGCAGACAAGCAGGGATCAATGCTGCAGCGCCTGGACCCAGCGCAGTGATGCACCAGAGGAGCTTGAACCACTGGAGCACCATATCCCCACCATGGCACACAGCCTGGGGCTGCACGGAGTGGGTAACACAGCCACACCAATGAAGAGTGTCCCCAAAACGCTCCCTTTTCCCCCATTCTCCGCTGCAGGAGCCCCAGGCACCTCTCCTCTGTTAATCCCAAGGGCACAGAAAGCCCACACCAGCCCGACCGAGCAGGAAGATGCAGCCAGAGACGGCACAGGACCTGGCCTGCGGCTGCGGGGTACTCACCATCCACACAGGAGGGAGCTGCCCGCGTCGTCCCTGCCACCTGCCCCGGGAAGCAGGAGCATTTCACCGTCTGGGAGCGCTCCTCGATCTTGTTCTTGTTGCAGCACCTGTGAGCTGCGATGACCTCGCATGTGCCGGGCTCTACGTGCACTGCGGGAGGAGAAACAGCCACCGTCAGCTGGGGCAGTGCCCTGGAGCCCCCCGGACACCCCCTGCTCACTGCCCCAGTGTGACCCAGGCACTGGCAGGGCTGTCCCAGCCTCCAGCAGTCACCCAGGGATGCTGATGACACCCAGCTCGGCCCAGCATCGCTGCAGTGCACCCATAGGGAGAAGCACTGGTCCTGCTCCAGATCTCCTGTGTCTGAGCTCCTCCTCCTCACAGCCCCTACACCCATCCTGCCCAGCCTCTTGCCACAGCCAAGCCAAGAGCAGGATTCAAATGAATAAGCAATTAGTTAATTGCAGCTCATAATGAGCTGCACACTTTGCTACAAGAGGGAATGAAGTGTTGTGCTGTCTTTGGCTTCAGAGTACCACCACCTCCAACCCCACCTAAAACCAATGCTCCTGTCTCACCATCACAGCCCACCCTCCGGCTGGAGGAGGGAGGACCAGGATGCGTTTCAGCCCTGCAGCAACAGAAATGTCAGTGCTCATCAGAAACCCAGGCTGCCCTGCTGCTCCCCTTCCCAGTGCCATTAAAATATTAAGGAAGAAAGAAAACCAATGCGTTGGCTTATCACCTCTGGGATCTGGGTTTAGAAGCTTGTTAGCATCACAAATCAATGACTTTCGCTGGGTAATGGCTCACACAAGCACAAGGCACATTAGCCAAACAGGGCTGGATAGGCTGCATTCCCATGACCTGAGAGTGGGTGATCCCTCCAGGTCCTGATTAATGAGCACAGGAGGGAGCGCAGAGACAACCTCTGGGTTGCTGGGAAGAGGCTTTTGTTTCTGCAGCGAGCAGGAGCCAGGCTGTGAGGAGGATGGGGAAGCTGCATGTTTGCACGAAACACGTGCAGACAGGAGCATCGGGACCTGGCTGCTCCACACCCGCAGCCCCATCCATCCCAGGAGCCGCAGGAGGAAAGGCTGGGATATGGGTACAAGCAGGACACACAGGGCAGTGGGGAGCAGGGTGGGTGCTGCTGCTGCTGCAGGGACCCACAAGCTCTGGCAGTTGCTCCAACCCTGCCCATCCACCCTCAGCCCCCTAAAGCAGAGTGGGTGGCCCCAGGAGTTCATGCTGGTGTCCCCTGCCCAGCTCTGCAGGGACCAGGGGTGCTGACCTGTGTCACAGCACGTACACACCATGCTCATCATCAGTTTCTAGTCAAAGCAGTCCTTGTCCCTTTCCTGTTCCCAATGCTGAGCACTTGCCGGGAGATGAAAGGGCAGGATGCAAAGAACCATCCCAGGATTTGCTCTCCTGTGATGCCACCAGCCCGGAGCCATGGCAGATGCTCATTGCCAGGCAGAACAACTACATTCTAACATGAACATGGGCAGTGACACCAGTGCTCATCCCTCATAGCCCACTGCATCAGCGAGCCACACACCCCCGAGCCCTGCACCCGCCAGCACATGGGCAGGATGGGCCACACAATTACCATGGCTTTAATTTGCCTCTATTTATTGTTATTTCATGGTCATTTTCTTTTAATGAACCATCACTCTCATTTCTGCCCATAATAATTACACAATTACCTATCCTGGAGATATTTTCTAGTAGCATCTCTGGCCATAGATTTTATCCTCCCTTTTAAATGCCATCATAATTCAGCTTTAATGATTATTTCTATTCTTCTTTAATGCAGAAAGGATAGGCCCTGGTGAAAGTGAGAGGGAAAGCAACTCATTGCAGAACAAACACGACTGTTTCGCCCTGATTTTATCATTATTAGGCTTTTTCAAATGATCTGAGCACCGAGCAGAGGCCCTTGGCTTTGGCTGGGGATGAACCCACATCCCCACCACGCTCTGGTGCAGGACCACGAGGAGTCACTCACCCACCCTGCACACCCCTCAAACAGGGGATTTTAGACCCTTGAGCTTCACATGCGGTTGTGGGTTTGACTCGCTCCTGCAGGAGCTTCTCCACAAAGAGAGCTCTTCCCAGAGGGAATGGCCACCGACCCCTCTGCTCCCCCTCACTTCTGCTCTCGGGCTTCTCATTTTCAGCTCATTTAAGGGGGTTCAGCCGAGGAAGGGTGATGCAGAGCTGAGAAATGGCTCCTTACAGCCCTGCACAGGGAGTTTCCCAACATGCCAGAGCCCTTTTCACTTGCTCAGAAAGGGGCAGCATGGAGATAAAGAGAAATCTGCCTTTCCTGCAGCTGGCAGAGCACAGCACCCTCAGAGCCCATCCTGCTCCACACCCGCTGCATCCCTGCAGTAGCACCAAGGAGCACAGCAGACTGTGGGTGTGCAGACACACAGGAGATGCTCCCACGAGGACAGATGGACATGGCCCATCTCCAGCTTGTGCCTTGTGCAGGGCATGCCGTGCAGGCAAGGCAAAACCCACAGCAGAGGAGAGATGCTCTCACTGCTCAGAGGCTGCCTTGTGGCCGAGCCCTGTGAGGCTGTGATGAGAAGAGCTGTGTCAGGGATGCAGGGCAGCCCTGCAGCAAGGGCCCTGATGCTGGCAGTGCTGTGGCAGCAGCGTGCACCCCAGAACCTCCATGGCCTCTCCACATCTGTGAAGTACTTGCATCTGCTTGAAGGTCCTGTGAGCATCCCTGCCCTGGGACACATCCACATTGGAAACCTGCCCTGGGCATTTCCCTCCTGCACAGACCCCTTCAGGCAGCAGCCACAGCCCGAAGCACAGCTACAGGGCATGGAACATCCCCTTCCCAAGTGACTGCTGCCTGTGGGGCTGCCGGCTGCCTTTGGGCAGGAGGGACAGCCCCATAGGGAGCAGATGAGCCACCCTGCCTGGTGTCAAACACCTCAGCGCCCTGCACACCAAGCTGACCCACTTCTCTTCTCCTCAACCCCACCAAACACCAGTGCCACCGATTCTGGCATCAGAGCAAGTGCAAGAGTTTCATAGAGTCACAGCCTGGTTTGTGTTGGAAGGGACCTTAAAGCTCATCCAGCTCCAACCCCTGCCACGGGCAGGGACACCTTCCACTAGAGCAGCTTGCTCCAAGCCCCGTCCAGCCTTGCTTTGAATTTGGAGGGCTGTAACCGGATGGACACACATGCATCCCTCTGCATCAAATACAGAGGTTCCCAGGATGTCAGAAGAGGCTTTGCATTTCCTCATGCAGACATGAGCAGCCCGTGCCCAGGGCTCCTGCCACACTGGCTTCCATATCACATGGCTGGGAACAGCAAGCAGAAAGCCCAAATGCAGAGCAAGGGATGGGCTCCTGCAGAGCTCCTTGCAGCTGCTTCTCCTTTTGCTGAGCAGCAGGAAGCTTCAAGCCAGATAGGACTGAAAATGCAAGTCAGATGGATGCTGTGTTTAAAGCCAAGAGCAGGAAACCCCCAGGGAGCCTGGGATGAGATCCAGAGCTCCTGGCACACTTGTCCCTCCCATTCAACTGGTATTTCCCCACTGGAACCCTTCTTAAAAAGAATCTGATCTCATGGAGCCATAAAAGCATCGTAAGAGCACAGGGCTTCTGAACCCTGCATGGACTGAAACAAAAGCGCTGTCCTACTCTGGCTGACCTTTAAGTGAGCAGCAGAACATGGGGTTTTTATGGTATACTGTGAAATGACACATTTTGTGTGTCTCAGGGAGGTGTGGGCAGAGCTCCACAGGTTCAGTGTAAAATATCACTGCACTTGCTGGTGGGGAGCTCTAAACTGAAGAGAGGTTGAATGCGTGTAACTGCCAGGTGATGGCCAAACCCTCTGTGCCAAACCCCTTCCTTCTGGGCACTGCAATGCCATTCAAGGGGTCCAGATGTCCCAAGGAGGGCTGAGCAGCACAGCAGGGACAGGCAGAGGGTCCAGTCCCCAGTGGGCAGCACAGCCCTGGGTACCCGACCTGAGCACAAGTGATCCATGCTCCATGACAACTCTGCTACTAATATTCACTAAATAATTCAAGTCTTAAACTCACTGCTGCCCTAGATGCAGATGTATTATTTAAGAGAGGTTTGGACAAAAGCACGCTTGGTTTTAGTGCTCATTATCACTGTGTATCACTTGGGATCTTCTACTATCTTGTCACCTCAAGACTCCACATCATGCTCTGTCCCCTTCCATTGCATGTTTGAATGTGTGCACATCTACGAAGTGCTCAAATCCCATCACTTCACACTTGGAAATGCCTGGGCTGTGTGGAGAACAGCTGCAATGCTCTGCCACTGTATGGACCACTGTGGTCAGGGGATACAGCTCCTGACACACAACCTGCCTCCCACTGTGCAGCTCCTGCCTCATCTGGGGAAGATGGCTTAGAAAAGTATTCCATTGTGATGTAAAGGCTGCACATGATGGAGGAACCAACACGGCTCCAAGTGTGAGGGAATCCTCATAGAATCCTGGAATGGTTTGAGTTGGAAGGGACCTTAAAGAACTTATTCCTAACAGCTTATCTGAATCTCCCCTCTGGCAGGTTAAAGCCATTCCCATTGTTCTGTCCCTACAGGCTCTTGTCCAAAGCCCCTCTATGAAAAAGGATTCCATGAAAGTGCATTCCTTTACCAAAAACTGTCCCAAATGAAGCAAAAGCACAAACAACAGAAACCCACAGCAGGCAGGTTAAGAATTCCTGGTTTGAGCCCATGGAAATCCAGCCCAGGACAGGAGGCAGCCGCCAGCAGAGTTCTTACAGTGCCAGGAACCCAGGATGTGCAGAGAGGAGCTGTGTTCATACAGACACAGAATGGGGTCAAACTGTGAAGTTCTGCTCTGCAGTGCCCTCTCTGCTGTGCATTAGAATTCACTCGAATATCAAGTACAAGATTTGGTCACTGTGGACAAGTGCGTGAGCCAAAACCAGCTCTGCCTGTGCCCTCGAGAGCACACGAGCCCATCTCCTCATGTATGGAGTGAGATTTATCCATCATTCACATCCCACGAGTGCACTGGGGCATCTGAACTTTAATCCAAGGTGAGGTGCAGCTTTATTCATGCCAGGTCTGACTCTTCCCTAAAGCAGCATCTCCCTCCCTGCACATGGCCATTTTGAGCCTCCCCTCTCATCCCCATCACAGCTAATCTTGCTTTAGTCTTTTACAACATGGAAAGAATTAATATATCAAGGCAAATGAAGCAAGAACTGGCTATGCTGATATGTCATCAAATTCATACAAACCATTCAGCATCTCTTCATAACAATCTGGAAGTCCCTGCACAACACAGGCATGTTTTTGCAGATGTAGCTGGTCAGAGCTATACAGTTTAAGCAGCTAAAATATAAGGGAAGAAGCAAGTATAGCTTGGATGAAGATAAAATACTTAAAGACATAGTAAATTATGACAGTATCTTGTTTCTTTACAGTGTAGAGAATAACATTTCACAATAAGGCTAATAAGAGTATCATTAATTCCCCTGTGAAAAGTCAGTCTAAGATAAAAAGACAACTTTCAATGAAGAAAGCAGATCAGTTGCGTATCAGGGTAGAAGCACACCGTTCTATCACAGAGCAGCTGGCCATTCTGTACCTCTTTCGGAAGAATAAAATCCATCTTTTCATTTGCCAAATTTTTTCTTGAACCATGAAAATTACTGTAAATGAGTACGAAGATGAGAACAGAGAAACTAAATGTGCTCAAATGGAAGTTCAGAGGCAATTTAAGCTGTTCTTTTAAGAAGAAAAGAATGTCCTGATGAAAAGATTCTCACTGTGTGGTTATACAAGCGTTCCAGACAACTTATAGTTGTTCTTATTCTACAATTGTGTTTTTAAAGTTTATAAATATCTTAAATTGGTTGCTGTTGCTACAAAGGCCAATTTGTAAGAGTAAATTCTTGTAGCTTAGGAAGCTTCAGTGCAGTGTTTTTGTAGTTGGTTATTGTGGATTGTTAGACTCATTTCTGGATGGGTGTTAACTTGGTATATGTGAATTTTCATTTGGTCTGGGTTAACTTAATGTGCATTGCAATCAGATGGGACGATTTCATAGGGGATGGATTCCTCACTTTAATCTTTCTGTAATATTTTAATATTCCATTTTAAAAAGTGTTCACCATCAGAAGTTCTTGTACTTACCCTTTTTTACAGAAAGGAAAGGAAATCAAACTATTTTTTTGCCCACAACAGAATATTTCTTTAGCTTTACAGATATTCTGTATTTATTGGTAGTCCTCTGTAGAACTCCCTTTCAAATTCAAAATTTGGGTCATTCTGTGGAAGCAACAGAGCTTATGACTTAATTATAAGCTGTGAGACAACATGTATTATTTTGAGAGGAAATTGTATGGGAATGTAAAGGCAGCAATGATAATTATATGGTAATTTTTGTTATAAATCTGAAATGCTCATATGATAACTTATATCTTGCCATATGCATCTTAAGATGAATATCAGTGCTACTTCAATATAAGCCAGAACAGATACGTATGATAAATGGGAAAGGCATTACGTTACATTGAAATAATATAGGGCAGAGCCAGCCTAAAGTGATAATGGCTCTCTAGGTTCCCAGATGATTCAGGCCCTGAGGTTGTGTATTTCCTGTAAGAATTATATTGCCAGGGTAAGAAAGCCCAGAATTTAGTATGAGTTGTGAAGGAAGAGGGTATCCACTTCAGTGGGGCTCTTCAGGCAGGAGTGCAGAGCCACAGCTTGGGTTGTTGGTAAGTGGGCTGCTACCACCTGGGGCAGATCTTGTACTGGGGGAAATAAGCTAAATTCTGCAAAGATGAATTAGTAACTGAGGAGAACACTCCCCCGTATGCTTCAGATTAGCCATTTTACCATTTCTTACACTCTGGTTTCAAAATCTTCTGAAGGCAAAGCACCGTGAATGCTGTGTTTTTATTTTTGATTTCTGCAGCAAGCAGCAATGAAAATTCTGACAGCTTAATCAGCCAGTATTATGTAAATGTGTGGAAAATTACAGTAGTTGATGTCTGAAGAGGGTTGTCAGCACTGAAAGTGTTTATAATGTTTGATAAAGTTATGGGGGTTTTTGCAAACAAGTAAAAATAAAGCCTGTATCACCACAATTTTCCATACGTTTATGTTTTGGATTCTCAGTGAAATTCAGATTCAACTGAATCAGTTTTGCCTAATCAGTGCAACTAGATGGCCAGTGTTTAGTGCTAGCATAATATATTGTATTGATTTTGTTCAGTCTTTTCAATCATTGCTATACAATGACAAAAATGAAGGGGAAAAAAAGCTGGCAAAAGGCAGAGACAATCATCACCACTCAAGTACCTTCAACACAGTGATTACTGTGTAAGATGTGACATGCTGTCAGCACTGTTAGCTTGGTGCAGAAAAATGTACAACAGAACCTTGTGTTGGCACCATGGTTGTGTTGTTGCTGCTGGTTTGAGGTGCCACAGAAGCAGGCACCATCTGATAGACCAGGTAGCAAAAGACATGCGTGCAACTCAGAGTCTGGGAAAAAGGTGAACTATTGTATCGTTGCTCCTCAGGAAATTTCTTCTTGGTATATTGATATTAGCAAGAGGATAACAGCAGCTTAGGAGATGCTTTGATCTGTGAAGTCAAGTAGAGATGCAGATTTTCTCCTGATGTGCTATACTATCGTATTCTTCATGTTGATTTCACAGCATGGTGAGAATATAGTAATTCAAGCTTGTGCAGCAGCTTCATCTTGATGAGGGGGTTTATTATGCTGAGACTTGCTTGTACAGGTGTTTCATCTGAAAGAGGCAAAAACATATGAGAAAGGTAAGGATAATGCTTTAGAAAGTGCATTAGCTTTGGGGGGTCCAATTTGCGCTCCAGGGGTAATGTAATCACGTGGAAGAAAGCAGAAAATATGGACCTACTTATCTGCTTCTACAGAGGGATGTATACATGTAATGTCTTCACCACGTTTTGGTTTTAGTCATTCTTTGATATCTAACAGCTAAATGTCTCTGAAATATCCTAAGTGAGCTTTAAATAAGACTCAGAAATAGCCCTTCCAGTCAAAGAAAAAACATTATGGGTTTAAGTATTATGAATTAAATGCATTAGAATAAGCTATAGTTATCTAAGGCTTATAGAATTCAATGCAGAACCTGGAACACAAGAAGCTGTGAAGGGAAAATAGTTGCAGTATATCCATCATGGGGTGTTAAAAACAAAGCCAGCATCTCTTTGTGTTGATGAGTGTATCAGGATTGTTGCTGATTTCACTGTGAAAAGTTAAAGAATATTAAGGTTGTCATACTGAAATACATTTGTATTGCACTTTGGAACATAGTACGCTTATACACACACACAAAAAATAGGCTGACAGTGTAACAAGGATCCAGTACTGTGGTTCAGAACTGTTAAACATAGTTTAATTATTTCAGTAGTTTTCCACCCTGTTGATTACACTCCATTTTTGGCAGGCCTGAAAAATAATAGTTCATGGGTTCCTTAATTTAATTTCAGCCTTGAAGTCTGAACGGTATAATTCAATGAACTTCGATTTTTCATTACTCTAAAATTGGAAGCTGAAATGTAGTAACATATATAGAGTCAGAGAATGGTTTGGTTTGGAAGGAACCTCAAAGATCATACAGTTCCAACCCCCTGCTATGGGCAGGGACACCTTCCACTAGACCATGTCGCTCCAAGCCTATCCAACCTGGCCTTGAACACTGCCAGGGATGGGACAGCTAGAGTTTCTCTGGGCACCCTGTGCCAGTGAAGAATTTCTTCCTAATATCTAATCTAAATCTGCCCTCTTTCAGCTCAAAGCTATTCCCACTTGTCCTGTCACTATATTGCCTGTAAAACGTCTCTCTCCATCTTTCCTGTCAGCCCCTTTAGGCACCAGAAGGTTGCTATCAGGTCTCCCCAGCGCTTTCTTTTATCCATGCTTAACCACCCTTACTCTCTCTGTCTCCAGAGGAGAGGTGCTCCAGCTCTTGAACTGTGGCCTCTTCTGGACTTGCTCCAACAGCTCCACGTCTTTCTTATGTTGAGGGCCCCAGATCTGGATGCAGGACTGCAGGGGAGTCTCCCCTTAGCGCAACAGAGGGGCAGAATCCCCTCTCTCGACCTGCTGCTCACGCTCTGGGAAATGCAGCCCAGGACACGGTTGGTTTCTAGGCTCAAGTGCACACTGCCAGGTCATTTTCAGCTTCGTATTGGCCAGCACCCTCAAGTCCTTCTCCTCAGGGCTGCTTTCCATCCATTCTCTGCCCAGCCTATATTTGTGCTTGGAATTGCCCTGACCCTGATGCAGGACCTTGCACTTGGCTTTGTGAAACTTTGTGAGATTTACATGGGTGAACTCATAAAGAATTGTATTTCACAGTGTGAAAAATTTTGGTTTTGGTGTTGTGGGATACCTGCATTGTTTTGAAATAGAAGAAAATACTTTTTTTGCAAATAAGCATAAAAACAACTATTTCATATTGTGTGCTGCCTCAGATAGCCTTTTGGGTACAATTGCTTTAGCTCCCAAACTTTTCTGCAGTGTTGACACACATGAACAAAAATAAATGCACACTCAATTATCTGAATTATATTCAGAGAGATTCTCATCTCTGTTTTATGAAAGAATAAACTTAGATGGGGGAGGACCATTCCTGTGCCAATTACTACTAACAGAGCTGCTGAAAGAAAGGGGCAATTTAAATTGGAGTTTGGGGGGGGTTGGTTGTTTGGGGTTTGTTAGGTTTCTTAGATTGTTGTCAAAATTCTTACGTATTAGAACATTCGATTGCTTTAGGGAGGAAAAATGCACTCAGTTCAGCGTCTGCATTTGAATTTAGTCCTGCAAAAAACAGTGTACAAAATTTAGAAAGTGATGCTGCTACTTCAAAGTGAGAGATGAATTCCAGGAAGAGAGCAGGCAAGGTGTTTCTGTGGTTCCTATTTACATTTTCAATTATGCCCTATTTTAAAATCAGTGCATTGTATTGCAAACACTGCACAGTGAATAGAAACATGTTTTTCTGCTTTCTGGAGTAACCAATGTGTATTCACTCCCATGGCGTGGCTAAGCATTTACTGCTGTCTCTATAGAAATAGACTTAAGATTGATGAAATCAGGTACACTGCCGTTCTCTGTTTAGGAATAAGGGAAATGTATAGGCTTTATGGATTTTGTTTTGCCAGACTACCTACAGACATCTGTGATGTAGTTTTCATGATGAGAACATATTCCGCTTCCTCCACTCATATACAATCAATTTTAATAAACCATAAAACAATTTTGCATTTAAAAGTTTTCTTACCTTACAAACTCTTTAAGATATGTACATCCTTAATTTACTGCAAGGTAATGAGACTTACTCTTCCACATCACCAAGATACTTATGTTCATAGTTAAAATAGATGCATATTTTCAGTCTTTTGTACTTGGTGTCTGGAAGTTAAGATGGCTCCGTGCGTTTGGGAGAATAAATTAAAACCTTCAACACAGTGATATCAAATGGTTGGTCTAAATTGTCAAGTGTAAGAACTGAAGGGTGTATTTCCTGTATTCGTGATAAAATATAGTCCAAGCTAAGTGAGTTTCAGATGTATTAAATGACTCTAGCACTCATCTACTGCCTTACAATGCTAACTTTTATAACAACACTCATTTCCATGACTTCAAAACCTTGGTTTTTTCATCAGGATGTTCTAGTCTCCATTCACTTTTTTTGTGCATGCATGAGTGCAAGTGATGTTCCTAAGTGACTGAATGGAAGGAAAAATGCAGTGTTTCTTGGAGTGGAAGTGGGAAGAGCTGCAATAATAATGTAAATAATAGTTCCTCTTTATCTAATTTTCATATTAAAATGAGAAAATGGCTGCTCTGTGACTATGCATGTCTCCTGCCACTGCACAGCTGTAATCAAAAGTCTTTGTCTATTGAATTTTTCCCAAACTCTACAGCATAAGGAACTTCTGTCAGAGAGGAGCATTTAAATCAAAATTGATGGTACCATATTCTCTAAGCAGGAAGTGTCTTTATTAAAAAACAAAACAAACCCACAAACAAAAGAAACCAAAATCTTTCATTTGCATTCAAATATGACCTACAGCTGTAATATATTTTTAAGATAATTATGTCAGGAGAAAAGAAAGAATCCTTATAAAATTAAGGATTTATTGACATTATTCTTGGGATGAAAAGTTGAGATTCTAAACCATATGTTTCTTAGATGCACTTTGCATGAATATGAAGTGCTTTCAATTATTAGGAATTATTCCCTGCTCCACAGTTACATACTTCTGCTCAAACTGACTGTCAGATATTTGACAGCCAGATTATTTGCCCTGTTTGGGTGCAACTGCAGAGATTGTTATGAAAAAATACAAGCATTCAGAAATCCAGGCTTTTCACTGGAATTCCATATTAGCATTTTAAATAGTATTGTTAACGATATCAAAGCACATACCAAAGAAAACCATAGCTCCCTTCTAGTGACCAACAACCCTATTTGAAGATGCTAAAATTGTTTTCCAGATCATGTCAAAGCACAAAGTTGTGAAGCTCTCAGGTGTTCCTTACCTTATTCCAAAGTAGAGATGAGTGCTGTTCTGGCTTCTTTCCTGATTTTCATACTCTTCATTATAATCACCTAATAAAGAGCAAGTTGAATCAGCATTTAGATAAGGAGATTTTTCTAATAATAAATTACTAGCTTTTATTCTGTTGAGCAAAATAGGAACCAAAGAAATATTAAAGCTTTTGTTTCTATGAACCTTATCTTTTCAGACAAATACCAGATTTCCCAAATTTCCTTCATTTGACTGCAGGATGAGGATAACTGCATTCCACAGCAGCTCTGCTATTTAATATTGTCTTTAAGAACAGAGAGGTCTAGTTGGAAGTACCTAAAATAAATTCTGTAATGAGGAAAATAGTGTAGGCTTATAAAATGAAGACTTCATTTAAAAAAACCCAACCAAACAAAACCAAAACCGACAGCAAAACCCCAGCAAAGTCTCAGACTGAAATGACCAGCGACACCAGGACACAAATTTAAAGTATTGTATACATTACCTTCTTGCTCTGTTATTCTTAGTTGATCACCTTCCTGGTATATAAAAATATCTTAATAGAGTACATCAGGCTTGAAGAGAACTACTGGCAATAATCTGAAGGATGCTGGGGCATGTTGTTAATGATCATTTCCACTCCTTCCCTCATTATCAAGATACTTTAACAAGTTGTCTACACTCCAGAGTTAAGATCTTTTTCCTTCCATCCATTTTCTGTTCCACAGTTTCTTGTGCAATGCTGCTTCCAAATTTGACACAGCAGTCTTTTGCAAAAAAATGTCTGCATTGCTCTGCCAACTCCGTAACTTGATACAGATGACCTGATATTAGACAGGGAGGCCCTTGCTCATGTCCTTAAGACAGACTGCCATTCTTGTGAACTTAGGCCAAGCAGTTTGGGCTGACTCAAAGATGCTTCTTTGCCCAGTCCACCAGGTGTTCCTCTGTTACCTCAGTCTTTTCAGTCCCCATATGAGAGTGACTGCTTAGAGTGGCTTTTCTACCAAACCTAATTGCTTCTTGTTCGGGATGGGAAGCTGGGACTGTGATGTGTCACCCTAGCCTGGCCTTTCCTTCTAATTCTTTTCCCCATGGGAAATAATAAAGGCTACTTTGTTATCCTAACTTAACAACAATCAATGAAATTAAAATTAACTGTCACCTAACAGAAATGCAAATGTAATCTGCTTTAGTCAGCTCCCTGCCCTTGCTCATCAACAGATACCCATAAAGAGCTCTCTGCCATACAAGATTGCCTTCTATTTATCTCTCTTTATCACTTTATTTCATCTCCTGGGAGTAGCGATGCCTCTTGATTCTTTACAGACCCTTCCTGACTTACGTCAGTAATTTAAGATGATGCTCATGACTTTCACCCAAAAAAAGGCATTGAATATTCCTGGCAGTCAGAGGAATGAGATGTTGGGTAAAAAATGCCAACAAAGTACTCTTCAGAAAAAATATACTCTAAAAATGGAATATAGAGATAATCTTATTTCAGCTTATTAATTGTGCCCTGTAAGCAATGAATCAAATCACTTTGCTGTATAATACAATTACTCCTGTAATTTGTAGTCATTACAGTTTGTGCTGAGGTATAATTGTGTAATTCATTTTATGCAAGTTATTGACAGAGAAGGTCTTAACAACTTTAGCATGGAGAGTTACTTTGGGTTTACTACAGTTTAATTTGCAGATGAAAAGCACAATAGAGCTAACAGCTTGTTGTGTCTGCCTCTCATAGAGTCATTTATGTTTGGATCATGCAGAAAAAAGAAAGATTAGAAAAAGAGATTTAGGGTAGAAACATCACTACCTGGTACATCGTTCCCTTTATAGTCCATTGGGTGCTGTTGTGTTGGTGCATCGTGTCTTGTGTGCAGACTTAATTCCCTGGTCAGCAGTATATTTATAACAGGTTGGTTGAAGACAGTAGGTGACTTTTCGACATGCAGTGAATTACTTCAAGTAATGTTTGATCATTTGGCACAGTCTTCTGCATCTGAGTAATGTTTATTAAATCAATTGTGATTTGATAGAAATAGATTTTTAAACTTCAACTCTCACATCTAAAATGGAGCATAATAACTGCTGTTACAAGTTAAGGAGTTGTTGTTGCAGGGAAGGAAGGCACTCATATCGTCCTCTATGCTTTCTTTGTTACTCTCCTCCTAGCTGACATCTGCCATCCTGAATGTTATTTATGGTTGGCTTTGTTGTTTTATTTTTGTCTTTGGTGTCCCTCTATAGAATTTTAAGAATGATTAGTTTTACACATCTGCCAGCTCCTTCACAAATAACAGTGATTTTTTCCTTATCTAGTGTCTCTTCTTTTAAATTAATGAGAGGGATAATGTTAAAAAACCAACAGCAGAAGAAGATTGCTTTTTTGGATGTGTTGGTGTTCGACATATTACAACATACAGACTGTGTACACATCGCTTCAGGAGATTTATGTGGGTGATTTGTATAAAATTGTTCCTATTGAAAAAAGGTGAGGGGATGATTCTGAAAATCTGTCATGTGCTGTGGAACCGGTATCTTGGCAGCTTCGGGACATTCAGATTATTCTGTTCTCACTGGTAAATATACATCACTTGTGTCAAATAAATTTAGTTATATAATATTCCTACAAATTATATTTGGAAGATGCTTTTTACTGAAGTCTTACCTGAGTGTTGGGTGCTTTGGATTTCTTATCTAACCTAACAGTTAATTTTAAAATGCTTTATGAGGGTAGTTATTTCCAAAGCTTATAAATAGACCAGTTCTGGACTAACTTTAGTTTTCAGCCTAATTAAGATTTTGAAGGTTGAGAGACCCCTCAGTTACTCAGATGTTTCTGAAATGTGTCATTGTGGCAAAACAACTGCCTTTACATTCAGCCTTAACATATTAAGTCAGAGATACATACACTCAGCCTCCTACATAGCATAATATTAAAGATATAAATGTTACAAGAGCAAGAAAATAACTTATTATACTGAGTTGTGTGCATGTTACTATTTGCTTACATCTGTAATATAATTTAACTTATATACACTGCATGAAGCTGCAATGTAGTCATAAAATTGAAAGTGTTCAGTGATAATGATATTGTTTCTCTCTTCTTGATTAAAACCTTGGAATTCCCTTTACTAACATTCCTCACGAGAGTCTTACAAGTCTGAAAAGGAGAGCTTACCATTATGGAAAATCAATGGAGCAGGAAAAGGGAGAAAATTATTGGGCAGGTTATCAGCTGCTTGTCGCTGCCCTCTTTTGGAGCTTACATTGTCATGCATCAGCAATCTGGCGATTAAGCAGTTCATGCAAATACTGTCTCATGTGTCTTGGACAGAATTGGATAGAACAGTTTAAGTAGTCACTTTTTGCCTGAAGTAAATCAGCAAGCTTTGAATTGAAACACACTGGAGTAGATCAAAAGGGATAGCAACCTCCTTTTACTGATGTAGTTGATGCTTTAATACAGCCAATGGGCCCATGTGGCCAATCCTTAGAGCATCCACTTTGCCCATCTCAGGATCCCAAAATAAAATACACTCTCTTTGCCTCCATGAGCAGCTGCAGCATATATGATTGTGCTCATCTGAAGTCTGATACTCAGTTCACTTGAAATTGCCAGGATAAATGAATTCTATCAGCTACATGCAGAGTTTTATCATGTATTCTTTTCTGATATATCCTCGTAACAATTTGAAAGGATATTTTCCTCATTTGGTGTGATGCATTAAAGTATGTTACATCTCAGAAATTGTAGTCCTCTTGTTGCCAATATGACCTTCATGTAAATCTAAATAAATCCTGCTATGTATAGCATGGATTAGTCCTAAAAGGATATATAACTTCTCATGTATCCAAAAGAAAAACTGGTATCTCAGTTTTGCCTGAAGAATAGCTACCTCATGGGAGCTACATACCATTTACATAAAATCCTAATGCTTTACCTTTATTAGGTAATAAATCACATAAATTTGACTACTTTAAGCCTGGGAGAACATTCCTAATTGAGAGCTCTAACGAGAAATGTTAAAAAAGAAAATAAAGAAAAAGCAAACTGGATGCAAGATTTTATCAAGATGCTGCTCCAGGATGTCAGGATCTCTAGATACTATGTTTCATGGCTCTGTGATTGCCATTTTGGTGGTACTTGAGTGCCTTAGTGACTGCAGTGCAGCTGTCATTATTGGACTATTGCACTTTGTAAATATAAAGGAAATATGTAGATAAAATAACTTGAGCAAGTTGTCTAAGCTATTGAACTTTGTCTTCCAATTGCTGGCTAGTGTCCTTTTTCTTCCACCATACTCTTTTCTGATCACTAGAACCTATTTTAATGAGTAAGTCTCTTTCTGTCTCTACCCATCATGATGTTACAAAAGGATCCAATGCATCTCCTAGAACCCTTGAACAGTGACCTTGGCTGTTTCATTATATTGGAATATTGAACAAATAAGTTCAGATTGCCTCAGAGACCAAAATACTTAGATTTCAATATTCTTAAGTACTTAGTAGTGTGTTATTTTATGACTGCACCTATTTCTGAGGATGGCTTTTCATAAAAAATGAGTATTAACTGGTGAGCTTCAAGGGAACAGGGGGTCTGGGTAGAACTGCCTGTGCTTTTAACCGACTATGAATACAATTCTCTGTAGTGAATGTAAGTTGAGATTACACGTGCCCAATAAGAGGAAGGAAGGCAGAAAGCAAGTTTTTTGTGTCTGACTGAAGCTATAATATCTAGGAAAGGCATAGTGATGATGATGGAAGAACAACATTCTCTGGTTAAACTGATACTATATAGAAACTATAATTATTTTGCCATACTTCCTGTTATTATTGCAAATTTCTTATAACTGACCATTCTAAATGAGTATGTTTTTATGCATAGTAATAATTTCCAAATATGAACTCCTGAGAGTTACATATGATGTCTTGCACCTTATTTCAGAAAGAGTATAAGCAGTTGCACTCCTTGTTGTCTGCTTGCAACCTCTTTTTTAAGCTACTTCAGAAAAGAAAAACACAGTCATAAGGAACAAAATAAAGTTATTCCAATTTTTTCCTTGATACAAACTTTATCCTCAGAATGCAGGATCCAAATTGCAGTGCCTCTTCGAAAAAAAAAAAGGTGGCTAATGTTGCTATGGTTACAGAACCATTCCCTTTGCTTTGCTTTTCTGCCTTAGTAATGAAAGGGGAAAGAGGGATTTTTATTCATGATTTGTATGATGCTTTGCAGGGGAGACTCATCTCCCTCTATATACTTCACATACAGTTTTTTAAACTGGAATATTTTGGGATTTGGTTATTTCTCAAGGTGTTGGGTTATTTCTCAAGGTGTTTATCCCTCTTTTTTTAATCAAGTTGATGAAAAACTAATGTAATCTTAAAAAGCTGGAGTGAAATTGTCAGTTTCACTCACAATCCAGCTCAGATGAAAGAGAGATTCAATTTCCATCAGTCTAATCCCCCTCAGCTATAAAACACTCAGCTTGCCCTGAGCTACCTTAGTTTATTGAATTAGCTTAATCTCAGGAGTGACTGGCACTGATATTTAATTTTTTTGCACAAGGTATTCTTAGGATTCCTTAAGTGCATGTGGAAAAGATTAAGTCATGCTCTAGGATGCCCAGCTTTACTCCATTAGGTTACTGGGTTTTTTTCTCTTTGTACTTTTGTGAGCAACTTGCAGTTTCTTCTCCTTCCACGAACACAAATCTCTTGGAACCCAGAAAAAGTCTGTGATGCTTTGCTTCTCTCTGATTCTTCCATAGACTGACAAGTAATTTCTAGTACGGCTGAATTTAAATGTTTGTGAAAACTATTCCCATTTTCTTATCAACAAAGCATCATCATCAGCACATCTCGAGGATGAAAATACATTTGGAAGCAGCCACCACAAAAGCAATGCAACTGAAATGTTCTCCTGAGGACAATAAGCAAGCTCTTTAGAGGTAGCAATGATATGGCATAAATGTACTCTCTAAGGACAGAATAACTGATGCATTTCCCTGGGGATCTTTCTGATTCTGCAGCAGAAAGCTTACTGTGAAATGATAATGCAAATAAAGGCTAGAGACTGTGTAAGGGTTTTGTGCTTTTGTTGTGGGTTGCTTTTTTTACCTAACCACCCCCCCTTCCCCCAAAACCTAATTTGGGAATGAGAATGACCTTCCATTTTACAAAAGCTGAAGACCAAGCCTACTTCACACAGCTGCATTAGGAAGAGAATTTTTGCTGGCTGCCTTGATAGTGTATACATTTGAGGTGGGCATGCCAGCACGGCTATTATTGTTTCCTGCTACTTTTTTTAGTAACAAGTAGTTCTGACTGCCCTGTAATGCCAAGCAGCTATGTGAATTTCTCCAGTCTGAATGGCTTTTCTATATTTATTATACACACTCAGATATATAGTCCCTTTAATGTTTTTTATTTCATTAATGTTTTTTATTTCATTCTATTATTTCAGCCAAAGTAGTTGCAGATGTCTCCGAGTTAACTTAAGGAAGTCATATAGTGCTGGTTTATTGGTTTGGGGTTTTTTAGTTTGGATTTTATCGTCCCTTCATTCTCTCAAGCCTTTGCTTTCTGGAAAACTTAAAGATTGGTGCAGAAACTTAATCTGATGGCCTTTAGCATGACTACACCTCTGCTGACCCTAGGAAAACTTACCCACATTTTCTAAATCACAAGACTAAGAATTTCAGTTAACTCTTTGGAAGGTACATTGTTATTGTAAGCAAGCCCTTAACAATGGGGTTTTTTTTTGCCTGAGCAGACTGGATAGTGTCTGCTCTCACACAGCACCGACATGTCCGGACTCTTAATGAACCATCTCTTCAGACTTACCGAGCATGCACCAACTGCCACAGCTTTGGAAAGGGAAAGGACTGGAAGTATGCCATCCTGGAGGGCAACAGCGGCTTCACAGTGCTTCCAACTGGAAGGAGAGGTGGAGGGAAAGGGCCCTTGGTTAGAACTGGGAGCCTCTATTCTTGGTAATTCCCTGCTGATACAGTGAGAAAATAGATTGAAAAGAACAAGGTAATAAGGTAGGATCTGTGTGTGAGGGACATAAGCCTAAAAAAGCAACAGCTAGTGTGACCTTGGTCTTGGAGCATTAGTTTTACAGCTGAACAGCAGAAAAAGGACATGAAGCAGTTCCTGCTGGAGATATAAAGCTTGCTTAGATTGTTAGATTTCATGCCATTTGCTGACACAAGAGAAGTGGTGGGATAAGAGGACCTTTTGTGATGTGTAGACATAGCTCAAGACTTTTCAACACTGTTGGGAAGAAAAATAACATTTTTTTTTGCAGTACCAGTTGACTGGGCTCTTGAGAAATAGGGTGGAATGGAGGGGAGTAACTGCAGAAACTTTAGAAATAGAAGCTAAAGGTTGAGAATTCAAGAGGACTGCAGATATGAAGGTAAAGAGAGCTGAGAGGAGTCTAAAATTTCAGGAGAGGGAAGCAGGAAACCCAGGAGACCTTCAGACTGCAGCTGACAGAATAAAGATTAGGAAGGGTAAATTAAAGAACAGGAAAGAACATAGTAGAAAGAATCAGTTTTGGAAGCACGAAAAAGAATTTATCCACATTATCTTCTGGAGTCTGGAGCTGGACAACAGTAGACAAATTAGCTGCTGGAAATGTCAGACTGCACAACTCACCTGTACTAAAGAGATAGTGACCTCTGTCACTGGTTTGCTGCTACTGCTACGGAAAGAGTTGGATTATTATCATCCAGTGTCTAGCTGTGTTTCTTCAGGGAGAGTTAAACCATGAGTTTCTTAAACGTGTTCAACTTTTAAAGTAACCCAAGATGAGTTAATGTACAATACAGATGATATTTACTGCCTACTGTTTGTAATGACTGAACAGCACACAAATGGACATGGGAGCCTCGATAAACAACTGCAGATGTAAATACTTGATTTAAAAACCTTTATCATATGCTTTAAAAATACTTTTCCATTTTTGTCCCAACGTATTATGGAGGATGCTTTAAACTACAAGTTTTTCTGATTCTTACCAGGTAAGAGACCACCACAAAATTTGGACTTTATATGTGATATAACCTGAGTCATAGTTTAAAGACTAAAACTTAGGGGGGTGAAGCTTCTTTGAAAGAAACAGTAATTTGTCCAAGTTTAATTTTTGTATTTCTGTGAAATTTATCTTCAGATACTTGATTTGAGTTGAGGTTTTGAGAGGTCTCTCCTGATTTCATGAGAAGTAAAACATTTAATTAAAACTGACTTAAAATCTAAAGAAATACATAAAGGGTCGTTTCAGATAACTTAAACGTGGGCTAGGGAAAGATTTTCTATATTTGCATATTTTATTACTGGATATAAAAAGCAATTTTTCAAATAAATGCTAGTTCTGAGTCTTCTGCCCATTTATCTGTAAGAAGATCAGGGGATGCAATTTCCAGAATGGTCTGACTTCCTCAGCTGCACTAAAATCATTTTAGCTCTGGCAGTTCAATGTAAGTTACTGGGGAATGCTCTATGTTCTGATTGGTCTTTACTGGTTTTATGCTCAAAGGACAGTTTCTTTAAGATAGCTACCAAAACTCATCTAAAAGAAATAGCAATATCTATCAATATCTAAGTGTTTTATGAAAGGAAAACATCTTCTTTGTCTAGCTCACTTTCAAGTTCTATACCTTCTATCAGTGTTAGTCACTGAATTATTTTAAATTATTAACACTGCTCTGCCTATAATTTTATTTCCTTTGTTGTTTTCTGTAACTGATTTCAATACAGGATAAAAGTAATTGAGCAACTGGAATTTAGATTGAAATCCCTTGCCATTTCTAGATAAAGCTCCCATCTACCCCAGTGCCTGAACTCCTTCGAACTGTAAGAGCAGTGCCTACACCATTACCACTGTGTGCTGACTGCATCCATACAGACTTAAAGAAAGAACATCTTAAAGCCTTAAAATATATTCCATTTAAAACTTCCCGGCTGATAA
This sequence comes from Coracopsis vasa, assembly GCA_026283785.1. Taxonomy (NCBI): domain Eukaryota; kingdom Metazoa; phylum Chordata; class Aves; order Psittaciformes; family Psittacidae; genus Coracopsis; species Coracopsis vasa. The sequence continues at coordinate 21,356 of JANHGB010004630.1, forward strand.
CAAATATGTCCTACCAAGAACATGCTCTTCACACTGTCCAAATATGCAAGTTTATTAAGGACAATTACAGCCATAACATGTACAAACTCATGGCAATTTTTAGATATCTGCAGATACAAATAACAAAACCTGAGATAAAGAATCTCTTGGAAAACTATTCATACTTAATAAACTTGAGCACTTGGACAGTGTGTTCCTGACATATATGAATTTTTATGTGTCTATGCCCTAAAAGCAAAGAATGATGACCGATGATTATTGACTCTTAGTAAAAAACAAAGAGTGATTATTTATTCTTACTAAAAAAGAAGGACGATTATTGATTGATTTTTCATGTAATGGATTCAGCCCACTGTATAAACTTAGAGCACACTGAATGATAAGTTTTTACTAAGTGTAAATAAAGGTGTAGTGGTGGGGTGAGTAAATCTGCAGAACTTCAGGTTTTGTTGGCAAGTGGAAACTCATTCAATCTGCACAGCTTGATTCTGTGCTGCTATTGAGACAATCCTCACAGAAATTTCCCTGTTTCATCTGCCTGATAAATGGCGTTATTGGAAAAGAATGTGGTTCTTCTCTAGGCAGCTGTGCAATTCACTGCTTCATGCTTCCTTTCTCTTTGTGCTATAAAGATGAAGTCTATTGCCTTAGACATTTACAAATCAAATCTTTTCATGTCACTAACTGCTCTTAGAGAAAAGCACAGATGTAAAATCCCTGTTTGTCTCTGCAGAGAGGCTAGCAAATGGGCTACTAACAGCAAGGCTCACCACTCTTTAATCAGAATCTATGCTCAAGAGCATTACTGCAGTACTTGCCATGGAAAATGTATTGCTTAGAATAGCTTTTCTTTTGAACATTGGAAAACAACATTACACTTAAAATAATGTAAAAGGGACAAAACTGTAGAATGTCTCACTCTTTGCTTGAAGTCCTGAGCTTCCAAGAGAAAACTATCACTCCAGCTCCCTTTCCTCCCTGTACAGCTTTGTGAGAATTCTGACTGCAGCAGCTGGGCTCTGGTTTCTAGCAGTGCTGCAGAACTGTGTGGAATCTGGGGCAGGGGGTGTTAGGGCTTTGTCTCGGTTTGGGGCTTTTTTGCTACTTGTGGAACTATAGGCATTCCTTTTGCTGCTTGCTGGTAGGACTGCTAACTAGACATTTGGGGAAGAACTGCAGGTTTTAAGAAGACTGCTGAGAGGGCAAGACCACTGCCTGCATTTCACTTGGTTTTCAGTCACTGGTGCTGGACATAGACTTGCATAAAGCTTCAACACACTTTAGAATAGTTTGGAGTTTTTAAATTGAAAGATAGCAATTCCGTGCTCTTATTCTCTTTGTGAAAGCAGATAAACTGATTCAATACTGTTTTCTCTTCTGGTCTTAAATTGTAATGCTTCCTAACATGAATCCACTAGCAGAGCACTTGAAACTAAAGCAAGAGTGTCAATTTGATTTTAGTTTAATCTAATTCAGAGGAATAGAGACTAAATCTTATATAAACAAATGGTGATCTTTAGTTTTACCTTCTTGTAACAGAAGATACCAACAGTTTGAAGCATTTTCAACTTTGAACTGAGAAGGATGTCAATCTGAAGCATGGTCAAAATTGGGACAAAAGCTTAATTTTGAGCTTTTCAGCAGGAGTGGAATCACTTTCAAGTACTGACTTGTAGTTTAATATTTTTGAGATATAAAGGTGTGAAGTGGCATAAAGACGTCAGTTTATAAAGTACCTTCCTCTACAAAAGCACTGCATGTTAAAACTGCAAGTGATAGAGCAGGCTGTTTTTGTCACATAGCAGGAAACATCCTGAGTGACTCCAGCATGGTTTGCCTTTTGTCAACAAGATAATTTGAACAAAAAAAAGTTGTGCTTCCAAAATAACAGTGTCTCCTGTCATAGAACTGCTGAATGCTCAGTTCTGCTACAAGGGTTTTTACGAGAGAGAAGCAAGACTAATTTACAAACATCAAGAACCAGGATGTGATAAACCTGGCTGTGCGTGGATGTTTAAAGAATCTGCACTGTCAGTTTAACTACAAATGTGCTGTGGCAGTCAGGAGCAGTTGCCAGACTTCACTGCAGCCAAAATCCACTTTATATTCTACAAGGCTTTCTTAGTTTTTTGAGATGGACAAAGGTCATAAAGTCTGACTTGATATAGTGTATGTCTCCATCATCTGGGTATTCAAAAATATATGGGTTGAGGCCCTTAAAATCCTTTACAGCTATTCAGTTACATAGATATTGAGTGTACACTTAAATTTCTTTCATGTTGTATTTGAGTTGGGGAGTTGCATGGCCTTCAGGAGAGGTGCAGAGAAAGAACAAAGCAACAGCAAAGGATTAAAAAAGGCTTCTAAGCTCATCCTAAAACAAGATAAATGGCATCTATCCATCTGTTAGATTGCCTGTGGGCATTTTAAACATCCTGAAAACAGGCATCACACCTTTTTGACAGTGTTTGTCTGTAAATGTGTAGTGGCATTCACTACTTAAGTTTTTACACTGATAGAAAACGTTATAAATTCATAATTGTTCATACCATGGCTAGAGACCTACATGAGTTTTGATACCGATATTCTGCAGACTTGCCTAATGCTGTCAGCACAGCTTTTAGTTATTTGTCTTGCCCTCTCTTCTACTTAAGTATAGAAAGAGCCATAAAGACTAATAATGTATGCTCTGGGGTCTGCTTCTGTTGCGGCATTTATTTCCCCCTTCACTTAAGAAGAAATACACACTGTTATGGCCTCCCACACACCTTTGTGAAAGCACACTATTACTACTCTGTCTTGGATACATTTCAGCATCTGCATGGGGACTTTTTGCTTATTGCTAAATATTTTGTCCTCCTGATGCAAAGACAATGTGGCATTTTTACTGTAAAGCTGATTAATCCAGTGCTTCTTCAGCAAGAAAACTTACTGTTTTTTTTTTTATAAATGACATCTTCCTCTTGTCTCTAGCAAAAGACAAGAGCTGAGCATCTATACTCAGCACAGCTCCGAGCTGTGCTGAGTATAGATGGGACTGCAGCTCTGTGACTGGCAAGTTCAGCAAAGAGTAATTATGACCTCTGAATTGGATGCTGTGTTTATTTGAACACACACATATCCCAGCTACTGAGGGACAAATCAGTACTAATTTATACAAGTCAAGGCCTGTCTCTGTATAAGGCAGAAACCAAATATATGGGGATACCTGACAAAAATTCAGATGCTGGCAAACTGCAGTAGGTGCTTTCTAACACCACCAAGTTCTTTAACCAGTATTCTTGCTTTCACTTTGATCAATGTAAAAGCATTACATGATTCCTTCTGAAAATAAAGATATCCAAGAAAAATGAAATAAGAGAAAAACCTATATCTGAATCTGTTATTTGCCTCTTGCCTAAGAGCAAAGTTCATTGCTGCAGTGGTCTAATGAGCCACTCTGCACTGGCACTTCCCTTCAACTGCATTCTTAACAAAATAGTTGTGCTCTCATACCATTATTATGGTAAGTCACAAAGGCAATGGTTTTTACTTTTGATTCTGCAAGAAGAGCTTGAGAGCAATCAGAATTCAAAACTTCAGCAAACCTGACTGGACAGAAAGAACCAAGGAAGGGAAGGCGAAGGCATTTTAAAGTCAGTGTAAAAGCAGGCTACTACCTGAGGCTTCTGTGTGTGGCTATTTCAGGATTCAGTGGGTACTTCCTTCTTCATTCATCAAATGATCACTTCCACTGGGAAAAAGGCAATACTGAAAATAAAACTGCTCTAAAGTAATTCACTGAGCTCATGATAAAAAGTGAGGGAGGCACTGTTTGGAGGGGGTATGCTCATGAAAACTATGACTGGAGCTAGAAGAACTGCTGCAAGACATCTGTGCGGAAACTTCAGTGTTCTTTTTTACTTACTCGCTTCCTGGATTTCTGCTAAACCTGAAGTTTTCTGAGGGAGAAGACAGGAATAGCCACCTAATCAAACCTAAGGTCTTGCTTCTCTCACCCCTTAATGAACACCATAAGAACTAAGCTGCTAGGTTTCTCATTATCAGGTGTTCATGATGGACCTGAAATAACTTTCCTTCTGAAGCTTTATCAGAAACTGACCTTTTCTTCAAACCTCTTAATAAATTGTCACTTTCTGATGAAACTAATCATGGAAAAAATCCTGGTCAACTCTAATAGCAAAGGTTTGCCTCTAACTTCTATTTTAGATGTAACTGTGTGACTGTGCTTATATATATATATATATGTGACTACACACTCACAACCCTTACAGCAATACTGATCAACCGTTACTTTGCTGGAATCAGTTTTATTTTCAGCAATAGGCTTTTTCCAAAAGCTTTCTTTTATAATTGAAACATTTTGGGATCTATAGGTGCAGGCATAATGGAAGCCTAGTGCATTTATGCTAGTGTTTTAAAGTTCTCAGTGCACCACCTAGATTTTGGGAGCAAATGCGCAATAATCTCCATGTCTTTTCATGCCAGCCTAATAGCAGAGAAGCAGTTTTGTGGCTGTGATGCTCCTTTCACCTTTTGGTCACAGCAGTTTCACCTAACCTTTCCTGCTTTATATGCATTTGAGCCATTACCTGGCAGACTTGAGGTGTGGTTTGTGTTTTTTTCAAGTGGCATGAACCAGAAGAGACTGGAGAAAACAGAAGAGAATTCATCTAATAGTGAGTAATACAGTTCTTTCGAGGACAACACTACATGTGCATCTGATACACTACCCCTTCCTCAAGATCATAATGAAGCTATGTCCTGAAATTATCTTTCTTAGCCTGCTGGCTAAGGACTGCCTGTAAAGCATCCTTATGTGTGTATATATATATATAAAAGTATATATAAATATAGGGGCTATAGCCATGTAAAGCTGTGTTATACTTCCATTATTCAGACATATTTTGTCAGCCTGTTGAACTGTTTAATACCTAAGAAAAACACTAGATTTATATTCTTAACACTGTAGCTCACACACAATGTCAGGAAAAGTGCATTTGCTTGGTTTACTTGCAAAAAATATTCCCATTCAGTATCTTAGTAAATTTTCCATCTGATTAGTTCCAGAAGTTGTGACAAAAGGCAAAGTCCTGTGTCAGAAACCGGAGTTGTCTTTCCTGTATGCCAGGTGCCTGTGTGTATATATAAGTAGAGTGTTTGGTTGAGCAATTCCTAACACAACAGAAATCAGAAAATGGTAAATTCTATCCGGACCCCTTCCCTACCAGCAGTTCAAGCAAAACAGTGAAAAACAAAACCAGCACCTGCAGTCCAAATCTATTAATATTCTCAAGCTTGCACCAAGCCTTCTGTGGTCAAAGGCCTGTGTATAAAAACTGGCACAACCAAGTTCTTTTTAATTTCCTGTTTCTTTAAAGTTAAGGAGTTTCTTCCTGATTAACTAAACAAAAGAACAAGCTCCAGCCATTTTCTCTGTCTTTGAAGCCTTCTATTCCCACTGCAATCTGACATCCAGATCTCTGGGTGACAGCAGTGACCTCCCAGGGTTCAGCCTTAACTACTGCACTAAATTTCCTTGGAAGCAGGGGAAGAGTGGAATCCGTACCACTATCCTGTAGCAGTAACCTCCACTTGATTTTAAGCTCCGTGTTACACAGCTTGTATGATTCACCTCATGGAAATAAAATGGACCAAGAAAATATATATAAATACCTGAAAGTTTTAACATGTGTATAAGGATCTCAGGATAGATGACATTGCATGTAACCATAGTCTCCTTAGAAGCCTGGCATACATATTTGTTAACACACAGCTGAAGAGGAATTTTTTCATAATCATTAGAAACATAGGGACTGAAAGGTTTCTTGATCACCAAATACAGTGCTTCATTGCTGTGACTGTATCATATAAACTCTCTATAAATATGTTTCATGTTAAATGAATATGCTGATGGTCTCAGCTGTCCCTGGTGTGGGTAGCCCTACCCTCTACCCACAGAGACCCCTCCAGCAGCTCCCCCAGCTACCAGCACCCTGCCACATTCACCCCTTACAACAGCTAAGGCTTATGTTCCTGTATGCTGTTTATTTAGTATTGTTATTTTAAATTGACAAACCTGGAGTTGCAGTTATATCAGTCTTTGTTATCAGCTTGTCAGTTACTTAATAAATACATTCCATCATCTCTGTGGGAGTTGTAGTCATTTAGATGGTAATTCCTGTTTCACAGGTATGTTCTGCAATAGGTGCCAAATATAATCATCCATACTGTTACTGGTGATAAATTTTAACAGTTTTCATGTTCTTACATTTCTGTGTACTTTTATTATGTAGGAGTATCTGAATTTAAATTAACATCTCAAATCCATGTGGGCCATCTTCCTCTTGAAACTTCCTATCATTGCTGCACTTCAGGTAGGTGACAGCATTTCAAAGCAAGAAATAACATACTGATGGAGTGGTCATGTCTGTTACCACCAGTAATTAGGGTTATCAAAACAGCAACCCAGTTTTCATCCCTAGCTGTCAACATAGTTCATTGTGATACTCAGAGGAAATGTTAGAGACCTCTTTGTCTACTGAACTCTGCTTTAACTATTAAAGCTGCTGCTTCTCAACCATGCTTTGTGGGTGATTACGGCCATCTCCAACCGCACTAGAATGAATAGCTTCCATGTTCTTTATCCCAGCTGTTTAATGCAGCTATCAAAATATCTGTCATAAGGATCTTCAGATACACTAGTATTTGGGAAAGTTCTCCTTTATAAGGGTCATATGATACAAAATGACATGTCTCAATCCCAATTAAGAAAGCCATCATTTTTGAGCAGTCTAAGCTATGATTATTTTACTCCTGGTCTGTTTGTGAAGTGTCCCATAATCTCGGGGGTGCAGTGAAAGTGATTTTACAATTATTTTTTCCACAGAAGTTTTAGACATTCAGGATGTTTTTGTACAGACTGTCAGCCAGCTGCAAATTACTTTGCAGTTGTCTATTTCCACTTACAGATTGGCCTTCAGGGAGGGAAGACAGACTAAGTGAGAAGGCGGCATTAATGAAAGCTAGACAAGCTTTTACACATTTTGTATTAGACTCTTAATCTACCCCATCTCAGCCAGATCTTTTCCCCAGGTAAGTGCTTATGGGGAAAACTTTTCTCTCCACTATGCTTTCAACTAAGTGCTGTTAATTCTGTAAAAAGGAATAATTTTAGCTGATTTTTTCATGTTATTTTTGTAAGCATGTGTGTAATTTTTGTATCAATAAAGAATGACACAGTTGCAACTTTTTCTGTAATTTTAAAGTGTTCTTCACAGAATGGTTAGAGTAATATAACCACAGGTTATGTTTCTGGTTTCTGAGCACTGGTTGAAACAACCTAGGAAGCCTGAATCATGCAGAATCCTCCTGCCCAACCTTCAGGGTTTTCAGTACACTTCTATTGCCAGCTCTGGCAGTGAGTGCTTAAAACTCCAGATGTGTTTAGCTCAGAAGAGATCATAGCATGCCAGTATTGATGACTTTACATCTGTCATGGATTTTTGATAATCAGACACAGGTGATGGTTAATCAGATTTAACACACTGGGATTTTTAAACAGGGCATAGTGATTGCCAACTGGTACAATGTGTATAACACAACTACATTCATATGGTCTGTTCAGTCAGTAATGAGATTTCTGGAACAGCAGAATTTGCTTCAAAGATGCTGGTCTGGGACTCACAGGACTTGAAATTTCTGCCTTACTCTACTGCTGACCTGCTGGGTGACTTCTATAAAAGCCGCTTTGACTCATTCCTTTTCATTGCCCTCTGCTGTAATGTCTTTATATAGATAGCAACCTCCTAAGGGAGTAAAGCAACTTTATAATTGCAAGTTGGGCTTTTGAACCTCCTCAGTGTAAACACTGTCACTCTCCATCTATAGCAATCTCTGCATCAATTCAGTCCTGTTACAAGTATGATCCATAAGTAGCACAAACAATTAAAATACCTTCACCTTTTTAAGCACTTTGCAGCACATTGACACTTACTTTGAATGTATGGTTATGAAGTGGCTTATTGTAAATTAAGCTTGCTGGAGGTGTTCCAGTTGTTCAGTCAATAGGTAGAGCCAAAACCTTACCGCTTACAGGAATCTTTGTGGGAATTCTCAGCACAGGAAACAAGGAATTAACAAACCAGTCCCTCATTTTCCAATCCTGGACAAGACTGCAATCTTCTCTTATTAATGCATATGCCCCCCCCCATCCCCTTTTTTTGGAGGGGAAGGGGGAGAAGGGGAGAAAGACGCTCAGACCCAAGGCTTTCCTTAATAAAGACCTCACAAAATAAACTGTGGGTTTCTATTAAAGTTTTGTTAATACCTGATGTGAGAAAATTGCCCTGTATTAACACTAATGAAAGCTCTCATTTTGCCTTTACTTTTCTTAACAATGATTGCTACAACGTTGCTGTCCTCTAAACCAAAAAAAGTTGAAAACGCAGAGAAAAGCAGAAAGAAAAAGATGTGAAATGATGAATTGCATTCAGCACCAAGAATACATACGGAGAAGAGTAAGAATGGCTGTTAAAGAAATCATATCATGAAAGATAAGAAATCTCACAGAACATCAGTCATTCTTATTCTGCATGTATCCTGGCACAGTAAAGGCAATAAACCAAAACATACGCTTTCCTTCATGTAGCATACAAAAGCTGGATCTGAGGAAAAATAACAGTAGAGCACTAGATGGTAGTCAGCTAAAATAAAATAGATTCCAGTACTGCAATTTGCAGTATCCTGCAGTGTTTGCAGAAGTTTTTTCCTCAAGCATTACTAATGTTAGAACTTGAGACAGCTTCCTTGAGTCTTTGTGGAACATGTTGTGTTAATTCCTACAGCGTTAAAATGATGTTTTGGCCTGATAATAGTATGCAAAACTCCCAGGAAGGCTGTGTTTAAAACTTAAAAAGCTACAAGCAATTCTTTCTAAATTGCTCCCTCCTGTTTTAAGATATACTGCACTTTCAGACGTTGCCACATAACACTCACTGTAGTATGCACAGAAGCAATGCAAAATCTTAGTCTAGTCAGCAGTCTCCTTCTATAGTAGGCCAAATGAGTACTGCAAAACTGATCTCTAACCTGTTAGATTGTTCCTCAGCTTCATCCTTTGCTTAACCCTTTTGCTACACAGAGAGACTGTTTAAATAATAATAAAACTAATCATGATCTTGGCATACAGTAACACTTACATGGTGGGATGAAATCCCTTTAGCAGGATGGTTGGTCACTGTCTGGGTGGCAACAGGAATTCATCACAAGTATCCTTGGAGCAGCATTTTCAGATGGATCAGACAAGGCTTCCCACAACACTGTTCTGCAAAGCAGGGCTCTGTCATGTATAACAATTGGAAAGACAAAGACCATAACCCTGGATGTCCCCCTGCCTCCTCCTTACCATGAGCTTTCATTGCCAAGCACAATGTGATATGGCGTGAGATAGCCCTGTCCCAGCTGCATCACCTCCCAACTTCTTGAGCACCCAGCTTTGATATCCTGTACAAGTCCAGAGTTGAAAAAAAGGCCTGGAAAACAATATCCACGTTAAACTGTTTTGATACAAGGTTGAGATTTAAAGTTACCTCCTTTAAGCAATCTTTTCCAGATTTTAAAGGGAAGCAGACTTCACTGTACAGCACTTGGTTCTGCAGCAATGAGTGGGATTGATCAGTATCTGCACCTATGACCAAAACCCAACGCTGCCTAATTGATGATATTTTGGATCTGAGGTATTCAGAAGGACAAAGCATAGATCCTGTTAATTTCCATTTTAAAAATTCCATCTCTGTAACCTTATTCTTTGATGTGTAAAAACTGATGTGCATCCAGGATAAGCACTTACCTGTGAAAACATGGCAATTAGTCTTGCATGTAAGCAATCGAGTAAAACTCAGGGTGAGGAACAAGCTCTTCTGTCTCCAAGATACTGCCCCAGGACACCTTCCTTCCAGAAGGATGTTCAAGAATACTGGAAAATAGAACCAAAGGGATTATTTATTGGAAATGTGCAGCAGTGCTCCTCAAAGCACTCCAGTTTTGGACTAGAAGGTTAAAAAACCCTCCGACAAACCAGCAAAAGGAAAACAAAACTTTTAAAGTGTTAGGTCTGGAAAAAATGGAAATGAGCTGAAATTTGTATTCTGAAGAAGAGCTGAAACAGAGCAAGAGAGGAAAACAGCTGCTTCAGGAATACAAATGCTAAATTTATTAATGCAAGAGAGGACAGTATGATTAAGTTGTTTAATGTACTGCATAAAACACAACAACATTTGGCTTAATATATTTAACCAGGAAAGCTAAAAACACCATGAGTCCAGGCTGGAGTAAGTTCAAAATGCATTATCTCCCCATTCTTTGATTGAGATGGTTTTTAAATCTTATTGTTTTTCCCTCCTCGTGCTCACTCCTGACAGAAGTGCACTGCAATATACAAGTACCTCAACAATAAAAATGCAAGTCCCAGCTCACGCTGAATTCTAGCCAACCGTATGTATTCCTGACACTCGGCTCACAGCCCAAGCCAAGTTAATGGGGCTTCCTCACCCCAACAGGTACCACAGCAGTGAATTATTGTACTGTATTTTTACACAGTTAATCTCAACAAAGGCTCCTTCAAAAAAGCAAAATGGAGCAGAACTACTAAAACCTTACATAGGAGAGAAAATACATGTTTTATTCTAGGAGCAAAAAAAGATTAGTGTCACAAGTGAACTCCAAAAACAGAGATCTAAGGGATGTGGGGAAATGCCCATAAGCTTTCCATTAAATATTACAGCACTTTCTAAATTTTTCCCCCTCAACATGCCTTGAATTTGGTTGCTTGAATCATCCCCAGACCAACAAAGAAGTTAGCAATACTGTCTGTTATTTATATGTAAATTGCCTGCTACTTACCCTCACAGTAGCTGCAATGGGTAAGGGAAGAAGGGGAGCCCTTGCTATTCCCATTACCTAGATAGACTCTGCAAGTCTGTGTCAGTGGCAGTGGGCTGGGTAGAATTAGGGCCAGCCAATTGATAGCCAAAGACCACTGAAGCCTTTTATTCATGTAAGAATATATATAAATATAGAATCACAGAATCATAGAACATTTAGGGTTGGAAAGGACCTTACGATCATCTAGTTCCAACCCCCTTGCCATGGGCAGGGACACCTCACACTAAACCATGCCACCCAAGGCTCTGTCC
>JANHGB010004632.1:414-35647 GCA_026283785.1 Coracopsis vasa
AGATTAGGAGTTTGCAGTATTTACTGCTCAGTTCTGAATATAATTGCCAGAGTAGAGAAGCCCACCAGAGAAGAACTGCTGACTGTGCTTTGATGGAGTAGAGCTTTGAGAGGTTCAGGGATGGCAAAGGTGGTGAGAGGTATAGAGGGAATTCCGTACAAAGAACTACTGAGTAAGGGTCTCTTTCCATCTGAAAAGCAGGTGATTAGCAGAGGACAGGATGAAGGTCTCTAAACTCCTAGGCAGAACTGGCTGGCTGAACAAGGACTCACTCTTCAGTTCTCGACACAAGAATGAGAAGGAGTTAAATGGCACAGGTGAGTGCCAGGTTTTACATCAGTAAAGCAGCATCTGACTTTTTGCCTAACATGTAGGTTGGCTCCAGAGTACCTCAGCACAAGATGTTATAGATACTGAAAGTTCTGGAGATGAAGAAGGCTCAGTGAAGGAGCCTGAGGTCAGAAATATCATCAATGCGATTACATGTATCAGAGGAAAAATGTCTAAGGAAGTCCTTGAATCTTAAGGAGTAGGAAGCAGGGAGAGTATGTCTGGAAATATCATACATATTTGTCCTGATCTTATTAATTTCCCTAGTCATTCTCTTTGGTCACACTGAAAGACCTGATACCAGGCTAGATAGACCTTTTTGTCTGATGCAGTAAGGTAGTCTTACATTTTACACACACATGTGTATGTGTATAGAAGAGTTAAGAGAAATATTAGATGTCCCTATGGAAGGGACATTTTGGATGACATTTAAAGCACATTTTTTTTTTTCTTTGTATAGAGCATCTATCTGCCTGTGCTGATATATATATACATAATAAATCTGATAGTTCAGATATATTGTCCCCTGAATTTTGGCTGATCAGGTATGTTAGAAGTCTGAGCCTTAGGAGGGGGATTAGCCATTGGAACAAATCCACCCACTGAGGTCTTCATATCTTGATGCTTCAGTGCCTCTAGTGAGATGTACTTTAGCCAGGCATAATTTAGAAGCAACAGGATGAAGTAATAGTGCATAGGGTTTTCAGGAGTAGATGATCCAAAACTTCCTTCTGGCTTCACCTGACTAGAGAGTCTACAAGGCATAAACTTCTTAAAGTGAACTAGACACCAAAGGTTCCCTCCACAGTCTCTTGAGAGGAATTGGTTTGTTCAGGATATAACTCACCTACTCTAGAAGTGTCTATTCTCTCCATTGACTATATAGGGAGCCTCAGGGAAGTGGGTCAGATGTTAACATTTACAAGGGTTAGATCAGCTTCATTCTCTGAGTCATTTCCAGTTCTAGTTTTATAAAAGCACCTGGGGACTCACAACTCTACCAATATCTTCTGGTTTTAAATGATAAGCTCCACAGATGTTCTACTATTATTGAAGAAAAATTTTGTGCCAAATGCAGTCATGTCATCAAAACTCTGTGAATTCAATGAAGTTTTACAACAGGCTAATTTAGCTGCATGGACAGATGTTTTGATGAGATTCATTTATTTTAAAACTATATGTAAATGTCTTTCCTATCTTGGTGAGCATATTGGCTTTTGAATAAATTCATTGTAAAGTAAAAAAAAAAGAACCCAGAATTCTTCAAAGATGCTCTGAGAGTTATCTTGTCTGCCTGTTTAGTAGAACTTCATGGAAATTCGTAAGAACTACAGACTTATTTCAAAATCAATCAGAAGACATATAGTGTACATTTCTGCTTGTTCCTTATGCTTGGGTTGGATTCAACACGAGGGATAAAAAATAAAGGACTGATTTCTTTCTTATAGTCTGGAGGGTTTTTACAGTAAGATAAAATAAAAACCAGTCATTCTCTTTCTGTCCTAAAGTATAATCCCTTAGGAGAGACAGCATCAGACCTAATAATACAAATATACTCCCATTGCTTTTTTATTTTGCCAGAGCAGGTCAATGCTATTTGTTTGGCTTCCCACATGACTGTTGAATGCAAGTATTTTCATTTGGACCAGTTTGATTATGCAAGCAGATTTATTGGGAACTTCAACAGTTCATTTTGGGGTTAAAATCTGCCTAACCATCCTGTCTGGATCCTGTATCGAGCTTGCTACATCAATGAAGTGTGTGAGGAGATGTATGTGTGGAAGGCGGAAAAGGGGAGGTCAGTGCTGCTGTAACTGACACAAGCATGTTTGAAAAAAAGGTGAGTAGCTGACCAGGGGACTAGAAAGAGCTTTGAGTCCCTAGTCTGAAGGCACCCGTGACAGGCTTGTGGGGGTCTCACCAGCAGAGCTTTTCTCAGCCCCATGATACAGCAATAACTGCAGTGCACTGATGCAGAGAGGCTGTGTTTTAACCTGACCTTTCTAATTCCTGCTTTCAAGCACACAGATAAATCTGAAAGTTTTTACTGTCTGAAATAGTCTCTTATTCAGCCATAGATTCTAGCAGGTAATTTTGGAAATTTCATAACAGCTTCTTGGGTTTTTTGGTAGATTTACCTATGCCCCTTCACTTTGTTCAGCTGAAATAATAAACTGCGTTCAGTAGGAGACTTCTGCATAGAGAGTGCGAAACCATGCTATGGGATCCAGTCAGCAGAGTCTAGTCCAAGATAGCACAGAGCTTTTTTCGCACCCCAAAGAAAGGTGAATGGTGCAGTAGTGCTGTGGCAGAAGTAGCCTCAGGTAGGAAACATGATGCTGTGAGTGACACCTGATTCCTGTCTCTCTGGAATAAAAATGTCTTTGCTGGTGAGTGAATGAGGAGTGAAGGGAAGCACTGAATTTCTTAAGAGGAAGCCAGAAAGACGTGCTAATTTTCTCTATTGGACAAAGATGGAGCGAGCGTTAAACTGGCGTTTTTTCTTGAGCTGGATAGAAGTCTGAAAGTTAATTTTGTCACTGTAAATGACAGTGCTTAAGGCAGAGACTTTTTAGCATCCACAGTCATTAAAACTGAGATGTAAATAGGAACAAAGGAACATATCTAAAAGCTATTTGGATAGAAAATAGCTGATAAAACACCTTGTAGTTCTCTCCACTGCATGGTGTATGCTTCCTATAATGGAGGCATCTATTGTTCATGCAGAAGCTCTGCCTGCTCCAAAAGGAAAAATAAAATATAACAAAAATATATTTTAAAAAATTCAGCTAGCCAAATTCTGGAGGAAACTGCCTCTGCAATCAGTGGATTGGTTTGGTCAGAAACATCTTAATCTTGAAAGCTGTTAAAGAAAAGAATGGCTGTTCTGGCTGTCTTCCCACAAATTAAGAAGCTGATTGCAGAGTCTGTGTTAACAGTATCAGACATTTGCCTCTCATTTGGAATACCACTTAATCACTTTTCCCTAAAATGTGGTTTTACAAATATGAGGATTAATGAAGTTTCATGCTGAGTGTTTACTTCTGGTGAGATCCAGGGATTTCTCAGGAGATTTGATTGGGAAGCTCTGGCCCTGTAATTAGGATGAGAATAGTTTAGCAATGGAAAGCAGAGAGATACTTTGTTAGCAGAAGAATACATTAAAATTGTTCTACTGTCTTTGCTGCCCTTCCTTGCTACTATTGAAACATGGAAATAGCTACCTCAGAAGTTAGCTGTGTACCTGAGAGGAGCCCCACATAGAAGTATGAAGTACTGTGTATAGACAGTATTCCTTTGGAATAGCTTACAAAAAGCTCCCTGAACACATGCCCTTGTGGTTATTTTCCTTAATTTTGAGAAACAGTCACACTTCTGTATGAGATGTGATGCCACACCAGATGCTGAAACTGTGATACTGTTTCCAGTCTCTGCAGTGTGCATATGTCTTTTTGTATATGTATATACTACCTGCAGGTAATATATATTTTGTGACATTTATTTTCTTTACCTTCTGCTCCTCCAAAAGAAAGAAAAGCAGTGAAAGAGTTTTATGTCTTTTAGGTGTGCTCTGTGTTTTTCCACAAGTGCAGGATGCAGCTACACATCTGGAAGATCCTGGATACACTCAGAGAAAGGACGTAAAGGTTTGTGGATGTGCTCATTTGTCTCTGCAGCCTTGTCTACCTTTCTGGGAAGTGAGGCAAACAATCTGTAGATAACCTTAATGACAACCTGTTGCTGGGAGCTTGTAGGGAGGGATGATGAGATCTCAATAAGACTACCCCAAGAATATTCCAGGATGATCTGTTAAAGAAAAGATGGTTGTCCTGGCTGTCTTCCTACAAACTAAGTTTCTTAAAATCCATCACCTGCAGAGTGAATAATACATTGCTTTAAAGGGCTCAATTAAATGATGGAATTCACTGTCTAGGGACAACCAGGAGCCCAGGAAATACTGGGGGCACTACAGAAAAGCTTGGCTGGAGGAATACGTGTCTGCCAATATGCCGATGAGCCCATAACTGGAGCATTATGTTTATTAATATCTAAGCAAGCAAGGCATGTTGTAGGCTTGTGGCCTAATATCCTCTTTGAAATATGCATCCACATTGGTCCAAAACTTTTGGTGATGTTCTATAGTATTTCTACTGAACTGTTGGAGTGTATCAAATGTCTGAGTAGCCTGACTGTTAGTGAGCAAATGCAGACTGGTCTTACTGAAGTTGACTGAGCTCCGTTTGGGGGATTTGCCAGACATCTGCCGTGGGTAATACTCTGAAGGCAGAAGCAACACAGTCCTGTCTTCTGGTATTTAGCTGACATACAGGAAGAAGGAAAGGGCAACTGGTAGCCATTGTAAAGCTGATATCCTCCTGTGAGAAGCAGTATGTGCACAGCTCCACTAATCCTTATATATATCATGATAATTTCATTTATTGTCTCACTACATTTGCTTTTATTAAAGTAGTTCACAGAGATGTCATTCCTTGGTTTAGTTCAGTAACAAAACTGAGTACCTCATCCCTTGTTATGGAAGACAAAAACAGATGTCTCAGGCTGTTTTCTTATACAGTCTGGTTTTGATTGTCTTCATATGTCAGCTTTAGTCAACAGGGAAAGAAGTACTCTTAAAGGGCAAGCAAGAGAATATTGTCATTCTTTGGGATCTTGCAAAACTCTTGAGGTACCAAAAGAGCTTCATAAAGAATATACCCTGTGTAATGGCTTCCATAAAACTGCGCTTTACTCCCATCCATCAGGATTAAACCAGATTTATGTTGAAATCAGTTTGCAGAATATGTTATGTCTCTGGAAAAGACATATACATGCAGATTAACAGGAGCCAGCACTTGGGGCTGAGTAACAAAAAGTCACTCTTCCTTGCTGTTTGGGAGGGATTTAATCATCTGAGACTATCTTGCTTCATGGAGCTCAGAAGAAGTAGGAGAGGATGCCTCAGGCTTTCAAAAATAGCCTGCCTCTAAAATGCTACCAAAATGTCCACGGTATGAGACTTATGAGAAAGTGAAGCAGTACCATGGGGTTCTTGCTGCATGTTAGCTGAGTAACATTACATATTCGTGGAAAAGCAATGCAGTCCAATACTGTGTAAAACTCCTTCGACAATTTCAGCTAGGTAGAATCTGCATACCTTTCTTCTAGAGACCCACAGTTCTGCAAATTTCTTAAGATCGACCACCTGCAGAGTGAATAAATGTATTGCTTTAAAGGGATGATTTAAATGATGGAAATCGTCGTCTAGGGACAACCTTTACTAATGATTTGATAAACCAGTTTGAATTTAGTTCACCAAATTTGACCAATTATTTTTAGGTCATGATTTGAAGCAAAGCTATCATTCCAGGGTATTTTGATTAAGATGATCACTTTCTTTTTAAAAGAAATTTATGCAAGAGTCTAAGGCATTAATTTAGCTCTAGATATGATAATTAGCCATTTAATATCCATTGGCATTTTCCTGTGGCCATAAACTAGTGGTTACAAATCAAGCCTGTCACTTCTTTACAGTCCTTCCCCTCTTCAAAATAACAGCCCAATTTATCACCTCATTATACAAATTTTATGCCAGCATACCTTCTCTCAGTTCTGTGGAATTGCAGAATGAAAGTGAAGGCATGCAAGAGCGTATAAATGTCCCAAAGTCTTTAGAATTCACGGTTTTACTAGTCTCTCACAGTACTGAAAGTGCCATTAATTCTAGGTGAATGGTATACTCCACTTTGGCCCCAGTTTTCCTCTACTCATTAGTTCTTATAGTAGCCATAAATCAAACTATCCTCCTGGATCTACTCAAGAAATCTTCAGGCTTTTTGCTCTCCTGACTTCACAGCTGCTAGACCTTTCCAAACACTTTTCTTTAGTGGTTAGAGAAGACCTCCTATTTCAATTTTCTCCTGTTAGAGTGTCTCCCAAGGAGCTCATTTTTGTCTCTTTTCCCCAACTTTGATTCCTCCTCCTAAGCTTCTTTAAGTCTTGAAGACATTTCTGAGTAGAAACTGAAACTTTACTTTTTTTACGTTTTTCATACGGTATTTACCTCTGTTTCATAGACTTTTCACTTTGCTATGTGGATTCTTATAACCCAGAGTTGCTAATCTATCAATTATACTACTATTCTGCATTCAAGTTCTTGTATTTTCCTTTCCTTGTTAGTTTTGTATCTTATACCTTGCCAGAATTTTTTGTCTTGTTTCAAGGAAGGATGCAAGTGTGACCTGAATGGTAGAATATGCAGTGGTGTGAGGATCTTGAGAGAGAGAGATAACGCCCTTCTGGCAAGTCCACCCCAACCCCCACTAACTTCTAATATTAACTAAATATTTTCTTTGTAAAAATATACTATTCATGTGCTTCTACTTCTGAAGACCATTTTCCTTTTCTTTTCTTAAGAATACTATTCCCAACATGGATTTTGTTCCAAAGTCAGGGTACGATATGTTTCTTCATATATTAGCAAATTTATGGAAGTATCATATTCAGAAAAGTTTGTGCCTCCATTTTTTTGGTTAAAATCCAAAATCTTACTCTGAAGATTGTTAAATTACCTTTCGTCTCTCTAACCACATTAAAACAAACAAGCATTTTCAGTTGTCCATTCTTTTTCATTTGTTTTCTTTTTGTACTGAATAAATTGCCTAAATCAGGAGATGGGGCCTTCACGTGCAAGGCATTGGGGATTTTCATGTTTTAAAACACTACAAAATTTTTCACATTACAACTCAAATCCCTAGCTCAGCTGATTTGCCTGCAGTGGATCTTCATACAGTCCTAACAGAACACAGCATCTTTAAACCATGCCAATACTCTGGTGTCATTGGAGTGAGTGGGGAGTCAGGGACTTCATCTTCACTGCTCCATCCCACAGTTTCTCCTCTGCAGATTTGCCTGTGCTCTCTGCAGACACACCAATGATTCCTTGGGACCTCAGCAACAAAAAAACTGTCAAAGGTTTCTCCCAGGTATCCCAGTCCTAAAGCACATGTGCTTATGCTGTGTGTGGGAGAGGTGACACGCTGTCTACTTGTGACAGGAAGGTTAGAGGCTCCAGAGTTCATTAGCGGTCCCTTCTGAGAAACCTTTCTCTTTTTTTCAATCAAACCAAAAGAACCCTCTCTATAATCATCACAAACCCTGCATTCCAATTCTATTTCTTATTCTTTACCTCTGCTTAATGCACTTGAGGTAAAAGGATCCCACAGTCCATTAGGTAAATTACTGTAAATTTTCTTCAAGCGCCCTCTTAACAGTATACACAGAGCAATTAGCAACTTTTTTTCCCAGAAGGGTTATGTACAAACAGCTCTGGCCATAACTGTTTGTGACACCCTCGTAAGGCTATATAGGGGATAGTGATTGATTAAGGCTGTAATTTAACACTGGGACTGCTGCTGCTGCCTGTGGGCTCTTTCTCTGGGTATTTTTCAGTGCTGCAGAACCTCCCCCAGGATCCCCAGGGGAACTAAGTCATAACAGATGATCATCACTGGTTTTTAATGCCACTTGTATTGCCTAATCATTTTCACTGTTTATGATCTTAGGAAGATACTATTAAAAGAGTACAGGGCTTTTTCCGGCATGTTCAGTGTGCAAGAGGAGACTAAAAAGACTGCATGTCTCATTGGGCTGCATCATTTTGGTGCAAGGTCTATTCCCTCTGGATTTGTAAACCACAGTCTGCACCTGCTGCATTTGCATAATTCAATTCCATGCCTGGTAACTACTGAAAATTAATAGGGGTATGCTATGTTTGAAAATTAAGTCTCCAAAGGAGACGAGCAGTTTTTCTTGCTCCGTCTTTCCAGCTGTGGTGGGTTCCTATGCATTGGGTTTCCAACTCCACAAAGATCAGCGTCACACACTTGTAGAGTTTGATGGGCTCCAGATGTCAGGAAAAAAAAGCCACAGGTCATCTCTCCACCAAGATGGTGCCTAACCTTTGGTGACTTCCTTTGCTTCAGAAGATACCAAAAGCTTCTCAGCATCATTAGCAGTAACTAAGGATTCAGGCCCCAGAAGTGGAAAGCAGGGTAGGGAAGTGCAGCTGAAATGATAAGAGGGGGTTCCCAGAAATGTTCAGTGTCGGCCCGATCTCCATCCCACTGACCTCTGAGTCAAACAGACTGCACAGAGACAGGATTAGACTCACAGACCCCACCTTTGCTGTTTGTCCTCACTCATGTGGCACCTCAGCGTAACACTGCAAGCTGTACAAACCCACCTTTCTTCTGCTGTCAGAACTGTGTGATGCAGCAGAGAGTGGCCAAAGCAGGTCTGTCCCAGCTTCCATCTCCAACATGTTGCTGCAGGACAGGGACACAGCTCAGAAGGGCCAGGGGGAGGGTGACCATCACTAACCAGCACCTTAGTGATGCCCAGCTGGCAGACAGCCCACCAGGGAAAGATTGCAGACTCCGGCATACTCGAAGGCCAGCCCACCCTACGACGTATGCTACTTAAAGTGCAATGGACTTCAGCATCATGGGAACACTGACAGGATAGTTCGGAAGATAGAACCTATTCCTATCTAAAAGCTTCAGACCTTTTCTGATATTTTCTTCAAAAATAGTGGTTTTGCTGCATTAATAAGTGACTGTTCCAATGCCACTCAGCACTTACAGTCACTGCATGGAGCTGAGGAGAATTTGTAAAATCAGCTGCAAATTTCTTGGAAGGCGCGTTTCAGTTTAAACAGTTTTTTGCCGGAATGAGCAGTTCTCCACAAACACAAACTGATTTTATTATACGTTTCAGAAAACACATTAAATACAAAGCATTTGGGGATGAGTTGTGTGTTGGTTTTGCCTTATATGAACATTTTGAGTTTCGTTTCAAAGTAATTTTACTTTGTTATAAGATCTTAGTCTGAAAAGTTTTATACTTGAAACAACCTTTGAACATTTTCCATGTCTTGAGAATTATTATGATAATTTTATTTCACAAGACATTTGGAACATCTTTCTATTTTATATTATTCAGAATAACTTTCCCAAAATCTGTGAATTCCTCATGAAGGAAATGTTTCAACTCCCCTTCAATTTTTGAATTAATGCTGGCAATTTTTGTTAGTCATGAAGCAGGATGAAGAACAGAGCAAAAGAGAAATGTATCTTTTGGCTGAAATATTCAGTTAGCAAGTCACAGGAAAAAAAGAACAACCCTGAAGCACAAAACCCCAAGCAAAATGCAATGTAAGGCTTTCTGTAAGTCTGAAGACATTTTTTCTTTTTAGGCTTTTTCTTTTTTAAGGTTGGGAAAAAAAAGTGCAACAAAATGTAAGATACAAAGTTTATGCAAATATTAATACTTTTTTAAAGAATAGGTTAGATTTATATGTTAAATGAATATGAATTACAAACCGGGGCTGATATATCTATCTGTCAAGGCTCACTGACAGTGTGAGAAACAATCTTCTTTCATCTGTTGAGTGAAAAAGTGGTTTTAATCAGAAATCAAATAGAACGAAAGAGTGGGGCCGATGTATTGTCAGACTGTGGGTGCTACCTCAGCATCAAGGGCTTAATACAAGTTGCAGCCCAGCCTCCTGCTCTCTTGGTGGGTAGCTCTTGTCCTTAGGGAAATTGTGAGGGATGTTTGTGCCTCCACTCTCATTAAGCTTCAAAACTGACATGACATCAGGGTATCTGCAAACCTAAAGCAGGCATTACTGCATCAGCTTATCCTCAGATTTGAAAGGGCTTTAGCAGGGATGATTACATCTAGACCTAGATCTATATCAAATAAACGTTTAGTTTTTGGACTAATCGATTGAGAAAAAATGAAAAGTTGTTCTCTGTGTTATGCCTGAACATGCCAGTTCCACAAGCAAAAAGTTAGTGATCAACTTTTGCTGTTGCTTTGGGGTTTTTTCAATATTTAAACCGACAGACAAAAGCAAGGCTTCTATATTTTTTCTCATCTTTTTTTGATGTGGGATATAAATGTATTTCATTGTGATTTTGTTATTTGAAGGGAAATATACTGCAAACTGTTCAGTTCATAAGGAACAGAAATGCCAAATATTCTATTCTAATATGCACATATTACAAACTAGGAAAGCTGCCTGGAAAAGGAGTAAAGAAGGTGATTATATGAAGTTTAGGGTGAAACCTTTTTTTTTTGCCTGTGAAGACAGTATAAACTGTGGAGCTGCCACTTTTACATCTTCATAAGGGTGAAGCTGAACAGAGTTTCTCCTGACCTCCATCCTTCAGGTTAAGATATGCTCATTGTTGTTTTCTTTTCTGTGGTGCTCCAATTCAACGAGAATTTGGGTGAGGAATAAAACCTGGCTCAGGTATTGCAAAATGCCAGATCAGAGCTGACTTGGCTTTTCATATCCCGCTTGCACTTATAGCAGCCAACTGTTCAGCTTGTGTTCTGCAAACTTCTTTTTGTAGAAGTTCATGTTTTCAATCCATCTGTGTAACAAAGGTAGGGACTAATTCATTTAGCATCCTCCACATTGCTCATGAAGGGGTGAGCAAATTGTGAGGTCAGCTTGGCATCTATAGGTGTGCCCAAGACATGGCCAATGCATCATATTTGAAGATGAATTCACCAAAGATGGGGGAAAATTATTTCAATTTTTTTCAGAGATAGGCCTGATCTGCAAGTCTTAATGTACATCTTGTTATTGTAATGCATTTATATATCACAATGAATCATAGAACCATAGAATAGTCAGGGTTGGAAAGGACCTTAAGATCATCTAGTTCCAACTCCTCCTGCCATGGGCAGGGACACCTCACACTAAACCATGCCACTCAAGGCTCTGTCCAAGCTGGCCTTGAACACCACCAGGGATGGAGCATTCACAACTTCCCTGGGCAACCCATTCCAGTGCCTCACCATCCCAAGTGTAAAGAATTTCTTCCTTATATACAACCTAAACTTCTCCTGTTTAAGTTTGAACCTGTTACCACTTGTCCTATTGCTACAGTCCCTAACGAATAGTCCATCCCCAGCATCCCTATAGCTCCCCTTCAGATACTGGAAGGCTGCTATGAGGTCTCCACGCAGCCTTCTGACTTCTCATTCATTTCATGTTGTGGTATGAGTACTGTTGCTAGGGTCATCTTGTCTCTTTTTTGGATTAAATCTTACTGGTCTACTTTAGAAGTAGTCAGGATTATTTTAAGATTAATTTCTTGCAGCCCATGGGAGCATGTGGTGATTTATTGTTGGATTTGTTCTGTGGTCAACTAACTAACGTGACAGTGTCTCACCCTCTTGTCTTTTTGCAGATTTGTAAATCAGCTCTAGAACTGTGCATGACAGCGATGTGGCTGCATGTGGTAGCTCCTCTGGGAATAATGTGTTTCTCACATAACCTTAGGCAGTTGATGCTGCTGGTGTTCCTTTCCTTTATGCCATAGCATCTCCCTATCGTAGCTGTCAGAGATTCTTTGCTGAAAATTGAAAGATTTACTTCCAAAATTATGATTCGTTTAAGTAACTCAGCTTAAGCTTGAATCTTAATACTTTACAATGCATGGTACGAAAACTAAGGCTTCTTTATGCTTGAAATCCATCAGAACAAATTCTGAAAGGCAGAAATGGGAGACATCAACAAAACTGACATTTTCTCATTTTCTTTATACGTATACCTCTACATCTGATTCCCGTGATTTTTATACAAGTTCAGATTTTTTTCCATAAACATAAACCATGGAACTTAATATGCTTCAATAACTAGGGTGGTTTTAATATTACATGATGCTGAATTAAAGCGAGTTCTTGCAGTGCAGGGGAATACAGCTCCAAACTATTTGGATTACCTGAATCAGAACTGTAGGGGAGGAAATCTCTCAGGGTCGGTCTCTGTATTTGTGTATTACTGCTACTTCTCCCAGGTATAAATATAAAAATAGAAAGATGACAACCATGAATGATTGTTAACTTATATATTAGCACTTACATAGTGTTAAACTTTTAGAAATGTTCCCAACCTGCAGGGCATAGAATCATAGAGTGGTTTGGGTTGGAAAGGACCTTAAGATCATCTAGTTCCAACCCCCCTGCCATGGGCAGGGACACCTCACACTAGACCATGAGAAAAGGAAAAGTAGCAACAAAAAAGATCATAACTAGCCAGTATATTGCAAACTAACTATATTTGAAAAGCCAAAATAAATATCTAATCCACAGCCACCTTACTTCTCTAACTTCATGTTCACTTAGACTCACATAACCTCTGCACCTGACCAAAGCAAAACGAGGAAGCTCTGAAATCAGCAGAATACTACATTTACTGCACCAATTTTGCACATTCATTGCAAATGTGCAATACCATTGTGTGTTTGTGTTGGTTCCTGCAACATACCATAGCTGAGTTTAACCTAAGGACATTCAGCAGCAAGTGCCAGTTTGGCAATTTGGTTCACTCTCTTCCAAGAGAAAAAAGAAAGTTGTTGACCAACTTGATATCATTTTATGTTGTTAAACAGAACAACAATTTGTGTTCCTTTATGATAGCTTCAGCTTTACTAAACCTTATTCCTAAGGACGTTCAACAATAAAATTTCAACATCTGTGCAAGAGAGGGACACCCAGAATCACAGAATCAATTAGGTTGGAAAAGACCTTTCAGATCCCCAAACAGACCCGTAATATTCCATCAATAACATTGGCAGTACATTTTGTCAAAATTCACCACCCTTTTTGCTATTTTGAGACTACAAATAGAAAAAATTCCTTGCTTGAAAAGATTTTCATGCCATGGCAAAATGCTGTGAAATGTCACAAGGACGACTAGTGCATTTGTATGGACAAATACCTCAATGTTATTCTCATACTGGTTTTTAACTAGCAGGACAGATGGATTCAAGCAGAAGAAACTCTAAATCCTTTAGATTATAAAATACCTGTTTTATTGCTGGGTTAAAAGAAGCAAGCCCTGTGGGTTCAGCCCTCTCTCTCATTAGTTTAAACAGGCTAGGGGATATGTAGGGAAGAGCCCAAGAATGCCATAAATTACATCTCCTGTGGCTTCCAACAACAAATAGATAGCACTGGAGTTTACTTGAGGTGTTGGCAAGTGCTGTAATAGGGATTCCTCAAAATATCTGTCTGCCAGATGATGTTTCCTAATGCACAGAATTTCACTGAGGAGGTCTTGTTGCATTCACAGCCAGATGCTTTCTTTAACTAGAGAAGTCTTTTTATTGCCTTCCTGCAGTAGGTGGACTCGGGGTAGTGGGGAAAGAAGCAACACCTTCACAAGCCAGAGCAGAGCAGGGTGCAGCCCAGGTACACTCAGTCTGTTGCAGCTCATTCCTCTCTGCAAGTGCAAAGAGTAGCTGTAAATGTGTTTGGAAGCCTAAAAATCCCCAAAGATGCAACACTGCACAATCTGCAGATGTATTGGTGTGGTAACTGCGGTAGCAGAAAGTTATAAGTAAAAAGAAATTAATATCATCTGCCAGTTGTGGGAGGGTGACCAAAAATAACTAAAGGTTTTGGGCTCCAGACCTTCTTGGATCTGCTTTCCAAGGTTTGCTTGCACACTTTGCAATGTAAAGGCCTACGTAAAGATCTACAGCAGCTGCAGCTCTGAGGATAGCTGCTGCAACTTGTACCTGATTTTAGAAAGCAGAAGTTACCTTTCAGTTTGGTTTTGTTAATACCCCATCGTGCAAGAGTCGGGGGGTTTAAGTACCTGACAATCTCTGTTCTTTTCTCAATTACCTCATTTTTTGACACATGAAAGAAAAAGACTATTCAAATTTTGCTTAAGTCGCATTGCTCACAAGCTACCCATAGTAAGGCTCTAATTCCATTTTCTCATGGAAAAGAAACGTCGTTGCCCTAAAGCCACCCAGAAGATGGCCCAGGAATCAGATGCTGATTCATGCTGTGGCCAGTGTCTCTCTCTACCACTTTGTCCCCCAGCCCAGAACAAATCAGAACTCCTCTGACCAGAGCAACCCCAACCCACAGCAGCAACCCATGCTTTATAAACCTGTTATTAAATCATAGCTTATGGGTAGTTCAAACAACAACAAATTAAAAAAGAGAGACAGGAGAAAAAAGCTGCATAAAGAATTACACTGGAGAGTGATTCCGCAGCATTCCCATTTGTGTATTAAAAGCTCAGCTAAATAACCTTGGGCTGCACAGGAAGATGAGTAGGCTGGAAAACTCCTCTGATCTTTACAGTTGCTCTGCCCCTCCAGCATACCAGGCATTTTATCTACTTAGTCTTCATAAAAGTTTGATTTTGGGAAGTATCCATGCAGCACTTTCCCTACATTCTTGATGCAGAAGCATTTGCCTTCTCCATCCCCTCCCCAGTGCCAGAAATAGTAACACATGGTTGGCACTGAAGGTTCTTTCTAATCGGGAAAAAAATGTCTCTATCTCCTACCTCCTCTCCTGTTTTGTGGCTCTTCCCCACCATTCTGTCTGCCTTATTTATCACTGCTGCAGTTTTCAGGGATTTCTTTCCCTTCTTTCCTCCCAGAATGTGTTTCCCATTCTCCTCCCTCCACTACGTGATCTGCTTCCCCATTGCCATATGAAAGAACTGTGGATTTAATTTCACGAGCCTGGAAAATGCATCACAGCTTACACCAGCATCGGTAAGGCTTTGCCCTGCTCTTGTATGCAAGCAAAGGAAATAAAAGAGCAAAACAAAGTGTGTGAATGCTGGCCTCTGCGACACTCTTACTTAGCTTACTTTCAGAAAGGCAGGGAGCTCACACTGAAGGCCTGCCTACCCAAGAATTTATTTGGTTGGGTTCCTATCTGTGGACAGCTGCTTCTAAAATGGGAGATAAAGGCTGAGTGCTAAAAATGATTTTTAAGCACATGCCCTGATCAGGATTTTTCTGAAAGAACCCTCCGTGAACACTAGAGACAAGGGACTGCTCACAGCTGCAAGTGGGACAGAGCTATCCATGGCATGGTGTGAAAACTGATGATAACGGGACTTAACCCTGAAGTGCTGCAAAAAATATATCTATTGAAAAGGCAGGACAGCTGTGAATTATGATGGTTTAAACTGACTGGAAACAAACCCCTACCTTCTTCTTTTGTCTGGAGCAGTCATTCTCTCTTCCCCGAGGTCATCTTACCACAGAATAGTATAGCAAAATAAATAGTTATTCATATCAGATCCACTTTGCACACTCCTGACCTGTGCTCAACCTAATTTCCTGAATGGGTGAGTCAAAGCAGATTGGGCCATTCTGTAAGCTGAGGCACAAGAGGGCATTCTGAGCTGTGCACTAGTAGGTTGGTAGAAAGCAGCATCAACAGAGCAAAGGAGTTACTGCAGAAAGGATGACAGAATTGGACTTAGTTTCCTGCTTAGAACTGCTGATTATAAATTAGCCCAAATCATGCAGAAGTTATTTGATTCAACAGAAATTATTTTAACACTTATGTTGTTTTAAAACACTTTTTAAATCTTTAAACCAACAAGATGGAAGAGGTGAAACAAAAAGTCCAATTTGGGTTGAAACAGGAAACAGGCCCTGCAGGCAGCAGGAGAGGAGATATCTGCATGCTTCAGTCCTCTATATCTCTCCCTGCATGCAGGCCAGAGTGCAAAACACAGCCTCAAAACACAGCCTTACCTGCGCCCTGCACAGGCACAGCAGCCGGCTGCGGGCATTGCTGTGCAGGAAACCCCGGGCCAAAGGCTGCCTCCTCTTCTGCTCAGTTGCACACTTGGCTTCAGCAGCAAAGCCAGTGCTCTGTGAGAAGCAGCCTTCAGCACAGCATGTCCGGTTACAGATGACTCCTCTTCCCTGTGTTTGTCAGCTCTGGTGGCCTTGCTGGGTAGGTGGCAGTTCTCATGGGGTACACACAGTGTAAAGTAAGGCACACTGCATACAGCGACTGCTGGAGATGGAAGACGGTATCATTAATTTCATCCTCCAGAGAAAAACGCAGCCCATCATTGATTGACGCCACAGTTGATGGGGGCTACAGGCAGACATGGGGCAGCAGAACGGGCAGCAAAACAGGCTGCTCTCTGCTGTCATGAAACTGACCCCCTTTTCCCCACACAACTCTATCGCATTTGCCCACAGGCTGGATTTGCCCACTGGGAGTTAGGCATGGCTCAGCCTGGCAGCATTGGGCACCAGAGGCAGCCTGTGGCAGGAGATACTGCTCTGCACTGGGGAGGCTGATTAGCACAGTCCCACCAAGTGCCATAGTGGTGCAGAAGAGCAGGTACTGGGGAAGAGGCTTGGTCCCTTGACACCAGCGTGTTCCACTAATGCTACTCTTCCATTTTAATTAAGCAAAGGCGAATCAGAACGAGGGGAGGGTATTCCCAGCAGAGCAGGGGAAGCTCAGACAGTCCAGCCTGGAAGCTGGCAGCCAGCCTGGTGCAGCACTGACAGGGGGAAGACATAAGAAGGTGAAACAGATGTGTCAGCAAGGCCAAAGCGGAAGAGAGGACAAGACACAATGCAGAATGTACAAAACTGCCCAAAGGTCAGCTAAAGAAGGTAAAGAGATCCTAGAATGGAGTAGAATGCATATCGTGCCAGCTAGGAATGCATGGGGACAGTGACAGAGGGCTCTCTCTGTAAAAACCACTTCTGAAAGCAGTTTTTAAGTAACTCTGACTCAGGTGTGCAGGTGATGCCCATTTCCAGTCAAAATAAAAGATCTCAGCATTTTCTTGGCTGGCCTCAGCAAGGTCTAATTCCCTCCTTAGAGCTTAAGACACTTGCTTTTTGAATCAACACAGCTGTGCTGTACACGCGTTAGTTCAAACTGACTCATAAGAACACACTTCACAGTCTCTGAATTCAGAAAGGCAGCTGAGTGAGTGCCCCGAGTGCATGTTCATCAGGACCTCTGTGTCTCCATCAGGATCAGTTTGCTATAACGGACCTTTAGTTACCTACTCCTTTGCTGGCTGATCCTACTGCAACAGTCTGTAGCGAACAGTTCAGACCTGTAAGTACAACTAAGATACTGTAAACTTCCAGGTGAGCAAGTCAACAACATTTCTCATTTGACGTGCTGTAGTTACCGTGAGAAGGATGCTCACTTCAGAAACTTGCACCATTTTCACCATGCTTTTTTGCACTAACCAGATACATTTTTATTTGACATTATAATAAATTTATAAATCAATTTCATTTATTATCTGTCTTACTAGAATTGTTTAGATGCATTCACTATACCTTTGACCAGCCTGAGAGCACACGCAGAGAGTAGGAAACCCTCCCAAAGGTACACTCTTCTTGGTGAATTAGCCCAGGTTTTCAACAGCCAGCCATGGCCATATCAATGAAAGATACACATGGACTTTGCATGGGGCTTCACAGAAGCATTTTGCAGATTTACCTTGAAGATAGCAAAGCTGTGATGTGGCACAGTCATAGAAAAAGCTGGCATGGAGAGTTTCCTGGGTGGATCTTACCTGACCTTGGACAGTCGCTCTTCGGCCCCTGAGCCAACTAAACTGTGCTTTCTCCAGAAGAAAAGAAGCTATCTTTAAATGTGTGCATCTTGTTGGATACTGTCTTGCACAGGTTTCACATGCAACATTAGAACATAAACAGATGGAGATGTGCCAGCAACGGGGAGCAGTGGCACAGGACGGTGACTGACTTCCTTCTGCAAGGGCACTTCCTGGAAGTCCTTACTTATCCTGGGAACTCCTGCAAATCTCTTGCCTCAGTCCTTAGTTTTGCTTCCAGAACTCACTCCACTTTTCCAGCTCTTATTTCAAGGTCATGGCATGACACAAGCATTTCATACACCCTTCTCCTTTTTCTGTCCTTACTCCAACCCACAGCCTCCATCCTTGACACACTGGCTGGAAACCTTTTGAACCCACCATCTGCAAAGCCAACCCTTCACCCTGATTTAGCCCATTTTGTCCTAAAACATTCTTGTGGTTTAGTTCTTCTCTTCCCTCACCCCACCATGCCCAGGGCTTTCAGCACAGCACTATTCCAGCTGCTCCACCTCCACCTCCCCAGAGGCTTGCTTTCCACACCTGACTTTCACCATTTTATCCCCTGGGTTTCTGTGGGAAATCTTATGTCGGATTGACAAGCAATCAATCCTATGTTGGATTGACAAGCAACACAACCACCAAAAGCATCCGAGCAGACCCCAAGATGGGATCAGGGAAGAGCTGATTTGGAGGACCACCTGATGCTCCAGCACAGGACACAGAAGGTCAGGAGGCCCCACATTGGACATCCCTCCCTTGGGACTTGTGTGTGGATTTTGGGAGGCAAAGAAGCGGCAGACCAGACCAGCCAACAGGAAAAGCCATGGAAGATGTACTTGAGGCATTAACGCTATGGCTGTGGCTAAGCAGTAAGAGCAGGTCCAGCTTCGGCTGTGCAGGAGCCAAACCAACCCGACAGGTAGAGCCCTCTCCTACAAAAGCCACTGATTACTGATGTCTTTGATGGGCATGTTGCCAATGACCAGCTTCTTATGAACACCTTCCCTGCAGGAGGGACGGCATTTCTGCCGCCCTGCTGTTGATGACCCTGAAAAAGGAGTAAGATGTAGAGTCCACAGCTGCTGCCAAACACCCCAATGCTCCTTGACAGTAAGAAAATACCAGTTTTGCTGCCTCATGCCCTGCCAAGGGATGTTACGGGACTACTAATTGCCCCAAATGACCTCAGGGCATATTAACACCTACTCGTTTTCAAACAGTGGTCACTGCTGGATCCAGCACCTCTTTCCACTGCAAGCTCGTTTATTCACATTTCAATTGCTTAGAGCTTCATCTATGGACAGCAATTTGTTGGCTGCCTCCGCAGCTGAAACCACATCTCCTCAATCCTACTGGCAGGTGCCAGAAGCCTGTTGGCAGCGTGCAAGCAGCCAGCCCTTGGAGAAGCAATGTAGGTCTGCAGCAAAATGCTGCCTTCCTGGGGGCTCAGGAAGGAGAAACTTGCTGCCACTGTAGAAATACTACACCTAGACATATTCGTGCTCATCTGCTGTGTGCATTGTCTAATAGATGGGACATGTCCTACTCCCACCCAGTCTGGAATGGTCTGATATCAACCACAGCATGCTTGCAGAGTACTGCAGCCAGCTAGGCTGCTCACCCAGGGTGCCTTCACAAAGTGTGTCTGCAACTCCTTATCCTTTGCATTCTTTTCTATATTTAGGAGATTCACACGTACACAACAGCCAGAGAAGGGCAAGCAAACATCAAGACCAGTTTTGAGTTCACAAATCCCTTGGGACTGTCAACAAGTCACAGGGAGGTGGCACAAGAGCA
Organism: Coracopsis vasa; assembly: GCA_026283785.1. Lineage (NCBI taxonomy): Eukaryota > Metazoa > Chordata > Aves > Psittaciformes > Psittacidae > Coracopsis > Coracopsis vasa. The sequence continues at coordinate 19,997 of JANHGB010004632.1, forward strand.
GCTAAAATAATGAGGGTGTGTTGGTCGCTGTATCTACAGTGGTTCTGTCCCAAGGAGCAAATGGTTATATCCTTGACTTCTGAAAACATACTCAATCTCATTGCCTTGCATAGTATTTTAAAAGTCCCAACCCCAAAAATGACTTGGACATTAGCAGCTCTTCAGGCTCCCAACATCAGATTGCCCAGAACCGCATCCATCCTGGCCTTGAATGTCTCCAGGGGTGGCGCATCCACCACCTCTCTGGACAGTGCAATCTTACATCCACTGGAGTGAGATTTTAATGCACATGCACACAGTTTGAGAAGACAAAAAGAGGAAAAGGAGAAGAAGAGAGGCAAGAGAGGAGACATGAAGCAAGCCAAGGTGAGGCAAGATTGCAAAGCAAAAAGCACAGTCTGACTCCGTCAAGTACGAACCTCAGTACAAATCAAAGGATTGTCATGTAGCAGCATCTACAATATCCTCACAATCAAACATCAGTACTATATCTTCACCATTAGATCCAAACATTTTCAAGTGGAAAAGCAGGGCTCTCTGAATTTCCATTACAACAGTTAGGACACCAGGCTCCTGGTTTTCTGCACTCCTGAACTGAATGGTCCCAGCATTTCTGGAAATCAGATTAGCAGTTAAAATGTCTTTGATATTCCTTGTATTGTTTGGTTATTTTTTTACCAGCATTTACAACATTAGAGCAGTACTAATCTGGGGTTACAGACAGATGCAAGTTGGCCCTGCCAGAGGCTTGCTAACTTTTCCGTTAGTATTTGTACAAATAGCAATGCACAGGAGGATGCAGTATTTGTGGTACAGGTAGAAAAAAACAAGTAAGAGGCAGGAGAATGAGTTGCCCACAGAGACAGGGTTTGTCTCTCCATTACCCTCACCAATAGGTTGGAAAGGTTGGAGAGTAGCAGCACCATGAAACCAGATGGGATTCCTCTGTAGGGCAAAGTCAGTATAAATAGGGTTAATTTATCTGGGGGATTTCCTACAACCAGGGTATGCCTTTTCTGAATGGGTTCTGAAGGAAAACACATTCAAATTAGCCCAGAAGATTAATACAATGCAGGTTTCAGGTCAGTGAAGGGTGGTGAGGAGCAGCAGCATAAAAGGGAGGGCCCAAAGCTGGCTCAGATTATTTAGCACGATGTGGGCTTTTCTCTAGTATGCAGAAAACCAAAACTTTTCACCTACCCCATCATTTGCCCCAACATTTAGAGGGAGGTGAAATTCTGGGACATCAGCCAAAGCACGACCTCCAACTTCATATGTCTCTTCTTCCATGTATATACTGCAACTGTTGGTTCAGGTCTTGATAAATAAGCTATCCAGGGAGCTCTCACTTTTAACAAAGCCTCTCAGGAAATCACAGAAGCTCCACACCAGCCTTGGCCCTTGAACACATTTTCGGAGGACCAGAGCTAAAAAAGCATACATGTCTGTGTGCCTTGGTTGACTGAGAGCACTGATGGATCTTCTGCCCACAGCTGGAGCATCAAAGTGGGGTCTGGTCAAGGATAATGTGCACTCAGACTTTCACATTCCCTGGTTCCTACATCAATACAAGGCACGCAGTCTCACTTCTCCAGCTTAAAAACCAAGGTGAAGAGTGGAATAATGAAAAAGGAAGAGAAAAAAGCTCACGGGTCTGGTTTATCTAAAGATGTCCTGCATTTCTGAACGGGTTACACCTCTTGCCTAGGGTGTTGTGACTGGGATCTGAAGTGTTTCCAGCTGGCACAAAGGGTCCCAACACATAGAAAACAAGTTACAAAGAGAGTTTAGCTCTTACTGACAATTTTAGTTTATGAAATATCCTTTTGGCCAAATGAAAGGGATAAAGCTGGAGATGGGCTCAGAAACGTGAAGCAGGGAAGATGAAAAAAAATCTGCCCAAAGCCAGCAAGGCACAGGCTTCAGACCAGCTAAACAGATACTTCTGACAGGCCAAGTGAAAGGCATGGAAAACGGAACAGCTCACAGAGTAGAAACTGAATGTTAAATGAGCTATTTACCTGCACTCAGCCAGCCTACATCAGGTTTTCACACATGATTGAGACTGACAGAAACCAAAGAAAGAAAAAAAAGCAGGTTTTCTTTTCAGAGATTACAAACTGAACAAACTACTAAACCACCTTGTGTTGGGAATTTGGCTTAGACACCAGATTGAATCAAAGATAACTAATTTGATTAAGTAGAACAAGTTATCTAAATCCCCATGGAAAACACCGCCAGCAATTCAGCACTGTTTTGCAAAAGGCCTTCAGTGTTAAATAGTTTCAGCAAGAGCAATACCTACAGACACACAGCAGTTCCAATGCATGAAGGACGCGTTTGTTGGACAGGCTCAGCACACAGCAACAAATTAAACTTACAGGGAAATAAAAAGAGAATTTGCCAGGGTGGTGAAGAATGAGGTTTGGTCAGAACTTACCTGGTCTCTGACAGCTGCGTTGGGTTACAGATCCCAATGGCACTCTCTCTCTCTTGCAGCATGCAGTTACATCTCCAGCTCTTAGGGAAGTCCTTTTTCAACCTCATCATGACAATGCATGCTACTTGTGCAAATGTTAAGAGACAATGAACTGCAGATTCAGCTCTCATTTGTAATGACTGGGTTTACTATGGCTAGCATGAATCGTTTTGATAACACATATAATTAGTTTTATAGACTTTTAGGATGCTATAAAAGCTGATGTATCACTTGTATTCCCCCAGGGCTTTCTTATAAAATGATTTGGTTACAACTGTATTCTTCTTGGAACTGAAGTGTAGACAACTGAGTACATCAAGAGAAGCATTGTAAGCCAAGACATTCAAGACAATTTTGCTGCCCTTTTTCGTTTCTAAAAAACCTTGTGTAGAAATGCTATCACTCCTTGACTCTAGCACTATCAGCTGTTCAAAGCTGGAGATACTCATTTCCTCCCAGGCCATCAATAAGTTGCCTCCATACAGCTCATGGCTGCCCAGAGCAGATGCTGGTGCTCAGCAACCAGGAGCTGGGATTCCTGTCAAATGACCCTGAGGGAAAATGCTCAACATGTACAAATAAAGTAGGTCTTTAGTAACTTCATTTGAGATATGAGAGTTTATCCTGGATGAGGATTTGGCTCTGTAAAGATGGCTGCAAAGTGAGTTAACAAAATTCCACCTTCATGATGAAGAAACGTGCGATTGGTAGAGTGTGCACTATGTGACTCCAGCAACTTCTGACTTCATAAACATTTTTTCTTTCATATGTATTAATAAACAGCCTTTCTGTTTTAGCAACTGCCCTACTAACCTGTTGGGAATCTGCTAGAGGTGCTCCATGAGCTTGCCCAACACTGACCTTAAGGGCTTCTGTAAATATCAGCCAAACACAGGCTTTTGACCCTGTTTCATGGACAAGTCAATATTGAAACACCTATTTCATAAATTACTATTACTCATGAAGTGCAGCTGCCTGCAGCATATTGAGAGCTGCTGTCCCATAGTATGCAATCTAAGGAGGCTCGTCCATCCCGACTTGCCATGGCTTGGCAATGTGTCACCTTCTCAGTGGGTCACATTTAGGACATTTCCCCAAGGCTCAGCTTTCCCAACACTCACCTCTCGCTGCGCAGGGAAGGCAGGTGAGAAATGCTATTCAAACATGAGGCATCCTTCAGGCTATATGGGCACATGCCAGTAGCAGCCTTGGGCTGCTGATATAGGGTGGGCAGAACCTATCATGCTGCCATTTTGCTTTTCCTCTGACATGATCACAACCACCAGGTCACAGCCACAGCCCAAATCTCCGCTTGCCTCCTCCTACCTGCTTTGGCCATGCTCCACTGCAGCTGAAAGAGCAGAGGGAAAAGGGAGACTTTTGGAGGTGTCTGAGGAGTAAAGTGAGGGGGACGTAAGGCGTTGGAGGATCAGCTGTCTAAAGCACTTCATAAACCCCAAGATGTCCTGAATATAAAAGCATCTTCTGTAACTATTTCAATACTGTACTACATGATACTGGCCATTAATGTATAAACTCAGTCACTATATCGGTTTTGAACAACCTGGTCTAGTGCAAGGTGTCCCTGCCCATGGTAGCAGGGTTAGAACTGGATGAGCTTTAAGGTCCCTTTCAACCCAAGTCATTCGGTAATTCTATGATGTATGACAGTAAAGGCAAGCAACAGTTGCATTTGATGACTGAAAAAAGGTGATGTCAAAAAAGAGGGTAAATTTGGTGCTTTGAGGTGTTCCAAATTTAAACTTCTATCCCAGCCATCTGTGCTGGGAGCAAAGAAAGGCATGTGCAAGAGCTGGTTCATCCCATCCTAAGAGAGGTAGGATATATCCCATTTAAAAGGTACTTGTTTCTTCTACTCAAGCACAAAGGCAGTTGTAACAGCAAGCTTTAGCCATCTACAAGTTGCCCTAGAGGCTACAGGCTCACAGGCAACTGCTTGGCAAGAGGCATCCCACTGCCTTCCCTTTGTTTTTAAATCCATACACCAGTAGAGCACAGACAGCCATCCTGTTAGATCTTTATCGGCACTTTGCTTCTGGTTTAAGTATCTTGTCTTCAACAGATTTCTGGGACACTTCCTCTGAACAAGCAGCCATACCGATTTCCTACAGCTGCGTGGCTCCGGCGTGCCGTGGCACTCCGTTTAAAGAGCCATTTGTTGAAGAGCAGCCACAGAGGACTTAAAAGGTAAACAAATCTCAGCCTGGGGAAGATCAGAAGGGCCGACAGACAGTCCCGCTGGTGCTGATTTATACTTCCTTATCTTCTATCTCCTTCCCTCTCCGCCCCAAGCACACTAGCTGTTCTCCCACAGTCCGTCTCCCAGGGAAATCTGTGTGCTTGTTTTCTGCAATCACGCACTTCCAATTCTCGAGTTCTTTAGGTCTTCAAATTTTAATGTAGTGCTCCCCTTTTGATATACTGCAAACCTGCCAGGGTAACGCACTCACCTGAGCTCATTCCCAACAGCAAGTAAATAAATCCCTGGCTCTGCGAACAGCAAATCTCCAGTACTTTGCCCAGAAGGAATCTGAGGTTGCAGATGCACAGTGCCTCCCACTAAACAACAAGCAGAGGAGGCTCTTTGGCTCACTCTGCTTCTCCAGCTCTCCACTCATCATAAAACCATCAGCAGAACAGTTACCCAGCGAGCATGGACTTGCTACCCACATGGCAAAATCTCCTTCCAAAGACACTCCATTCATATCACAGCTCACAAGATGGCTGTCCCCTAGCACAACTGAGGCTACAGGGCTTCTCTGAATTAATCTGAACTAATGTGGCAGGGTTTTGAGAAAACAGTTCAGTTTTAATACACATTTCTCGTGCTGATTAGTCAATTCCAGCACCATCCTTCACCCATGTTCCAGTGCTCAGCTGTCCCTGTTGTCATAAAAACTAGAGGCAGATTTGTTTCATTTCAGCTTTCAGCAACTGGCTCTTGCTGAATGCTTGTTTTCAGACCAGCGATTAACCTTCCAAATTTCTGCTTCTGTATTACAATTACTTTAATTTTCTGATAAACTGAAATGCGTATTTTGAGCCATCAACATTGCTGTGTTATCTCTGTATCTCCATCTTAGTGTTACCTATGAAACTAAGCTCCATTACTGTGATATATATTCATTTTAACTGCAGCACAGTGATCTGAAGTGTGACCCACTGCTATTTAACTGCTATTTAACATCTGTAGAAAGGAAAGTATTTTATCAACATATGATACGAATTCTTCAATCTGGCTTTCCACAGAAGATAAAGCAGAAATCTTCCTGAGCACCTCTGCCTTTTCCGTTACTGACAGGGATGCAATTTCCATTTTAAACTTACTGCTTTGGAAAGAAAACTTTCTTTTACTCCCCCCTAGCTTTCGACTCAGAGGTCATTTTCATTCAACCCTTTTTTATGCCTGGTTTCTAAGCTATATTCAATTCTTTCTTGTTCCATTTCCCTTCTGCACTAAACTACTGCCCTCTACTTCTGTTCTCTTTGTTGGTAAGGAATTCAGCTAACTCCATGCAGCACTCGCTGCATTTATGTCACCAGAAAGCAGTTATTAAGCAATATTTCAGTCTGTCTTAAGTGAATCAGAAAAATAATCACATCAAACATGGAAAAAAAAAAAAAGCAGAGCTGACACCTCAGACTATCAAACGTAATCCATGTGTGTTTCTCTGATGTGTCATAATTATGTGTTATTATTTCAGGATTGCATAAGGGTGTAATTTCTTCTGAAGATGTTCACTACTTATTTTCTGTAGCAGCTAAAATCCAAATCATAGTACAACTTCAGATTAAAACCATGATGCTGAGTTAGAGTGTTATAAAACCAACTTTTTTGCTAGCTGGTTCAGCAGCCCCAGTGGGAAAATATGGAATGCTGGAAAGGGATTACAGTGGTTTTTACATTTATGAAGAGTTACACTGCTGGTCACAAGAGAGATCTCACATTACTGAAAGAACACATATTTGCTGGAAAATAAAAGTCTCTCAAAAAGAAGAAAAGAAAGGAAAAAGCATCAGACATTTGAACAGCTGGAAGCATTTTTAGAAACTACCAAAAAGAAGGAAAAAAAAATTTAGAATAATATTTCCCTTTCTGTAGTAAGCATCATAGTGGTGATATAATGTGTTCTCAAGAGGCTTAATCACGTCTACTGTTCAGTCCTCAAAAGTTATTTCATAAAACAAAAATTACTGGAGTCAACAGAGATTCTTCAGAAAGAAACTGAAGCTGTCACTCTGAGTTGTATTTACTTTTCTACCAGCTCCCATTTTTGCCCAATGTCCCAAGAGCTACAAATCTGCAACAATAGCTACAGTCCACTGCGCTTTGGCAAAAGACAAGATTTTCTTCCTTTCTTTGTCTGTACCTGATTTCAGCATTAGGAAGATGTTTGATGCTACTCTGATAAAACCTTGAAAAGGCTGTTGTTTACAGAAAGATCAAATGAGACAGTGAAATAAAGAAGTAATAACAGCCATGGGCATAAAACAGTGTGACTATTACACGTATTTTGATAAAGTATCTACCCTCTAGAACATCATCACTTGAATTTCTTTCAAATTAAAATCATGGGGCAATCTCTTAATTTGAAATGCTCTGCTTATTCCGCCAATCATGATGCTTTATTTTCTTTACCAAAGTGCTCCCAGGGCCGTGTCAGCACTGAGATTTCCTTTTGCTATGTTCTTTTTTGTCACAGTGGATCTTTCAACATCTGCCAACTCCAGATGAAGTTTATTGGTATTTTGCTCCAGTATAAAAACCAAGGCAACAAGCAACACAAGGCTCCCTTAGCAACACCCCTAAATTCCCTTTGTAACATACTTCCATTTAATACTCTACAAGGGGTTGTTAAATTTATATTCATGAGCTATTGCACCCTTTTGAGAACTTCCCACCTTCACAGTGTGCTTTTACTCACACCTAAATTTACATGTGTTTAGTTTTTGTGGGTTTTTTTAATCACTTAACTTACAGCAAAATACCCGCCTCGTTTGTTAAGCAAAACCATTCATCTTTCCTGGTAGTAGGCAGCAACCAATTCTGTATCTGTATATACAGAATGCAGTCACTCAGACTTACAACACAGAAACCTTGTTCTGGTACACATCTAAAAATATGCCTGCTATTTTTTAACCAAAACATTTCATATCTAAAAATGTCTAAACCCAGCTCTATGGGAAATGGCAGTGCTATTCATACAAGACAAATTTCCACCTGGCAAAACCAGACAAAAAACGGTAAAATATCAAATGATAACCCATAGCACAAAGTCTGCTAAAAAACAGAGGCAAATGATCCCAATTAGCTGTCACTCTAATTCATCCCTTCCCAAACATCTACTTTTTCTGGTTGATCTTTATTCTTCACTTGCTTCTCTCCCAACTATTTGCTCATCTCTCAGCCTCAGTTCTCTTCCTCTCTTGTTTCTTTCATTGTGTTTCCAATGAGAAGGACACTTCTGTATACTTTTGATACCTTTTGTAACAACCTGCAAAGGACTTCTCAAAGACAAGGCCATTTCTAGAGAAAATATCACCTTTTTTTTTTTGCTAGGCACTCAAATATCATTTCACAATTTACTTCAAGAGAAGAAGAAACCCCCACTGATAATATTCCTTTGTTTATTACCCACTATAGAATGTGCAACCTTTAACTGCTGCAGCCTATCTTGGAAAAAACTCTTTGTTTTGACTGATTTTGTCCCCCCAAGAAACCTGCCCTCTTGTATGTTAAGCAGTTCCCCAACACTCATCCGCTCATCATCATTAAAAAGAAACTCCATATGAAAAAAATATGCAGAGATCAGATTCAGGCTGTTCCTACACAGCAACTTTGCCAACATATTTCAATAGTAACTGCCCTCTGCAATGGAAACGTTAAAATGCCTACAAATCCATATTCACCAAAACATGATAGACTTCATCCAGTAAAGCCCTTAAAGTATTGTGGCCAAAACTAAACCACCACTACACAAGAAAACAAACACACTCAGGTAACAGACAAAGGACTACAGGACCCAATTAAATAAGAAAATACTCCCCAGAAAACAACTGATGACCCTTGAACACTGAAACATGCTAAGAGTTCTGGGTCCTGACACTCAACAGGTATGTTCTAATACTGAATGCAATGTGTGTACCAAAAGACCATTCATATCACTCCACTCGCACTGAGGATAAGCTAAATTCCTATTTAAACACCTGTTCCAACAAGATCAAATTTTCTAACAGTACATGCTAGAGGATTTGTTCTCTCAAATTCCATGCTTGAGCTCCTATGCAACAGAAAGACACCACCTTCATAAATGAAACCAGGTGATCCAATGAAATTATTTATTAATATTCTACCAACATGGATATTCAAACTTTTACAAGAGTTCACCAAGAAGCAAACCCAGTCACAACAATATTTTACCCACAATTATGAAGACATATGCAATCTTCCATAAAATAATTCAGTTCTGTTGAATATTTTTATGAGTCCATGATAAACGTTTCGAAGTCCTGGTCGAGGTCTGAAACAAGGGCATCCACCAAGTCTTCAACTGAAGGTGATTTCTGAAGCATACCTACAAAACCAAGACAACAGACTCTTAAGCAAGAATATTATGGCCTTGAAAGCTTTGTCAATAATAATACTTACTGCTATCTAACTTCTAATGTCACAATATGATAGAAACAGCTATCACATTTCTTTGTCAAGAAATAACTGCAATTATAGTGTATAAAGATTATTTATTTTCTTCAAGCTACCTATTACATGTTATCACAGAATTGACAGGTTTCAAGACTGTTAACTGATTTTTATCATTACAATCTTGCTTAAGCAGGGAATTATTTCCATTTTAAAGCAATGTAGCCATAGATTCAGTCATTTCCAAGTGACTGGAATAAATCAGTGATTGAGTGGATATCTAAATCCTTATTTGCTAAGCTTCAGGTCTGACAGGGCCAGAAAAACCAACACATTTTCTCAAAGTGTTACACACTTTAATAGCATTTAATTTAATATTTAAAGTACAAAAATCTCTGATTTTTTCACAGGGTATGGAACAGACAAAAGCATTTCCAGTGCACTGCAGGTTTTTTTTTTACAGTATCAGGACTTTTATTAAGGATTTTAATTAGTGCAGCTGTAGCTCTAGCACAGCTACACAATAATGGACAGGGAAATAAGCATAATGAAGAATCATGCTCAAGTACTTTGTCTGGTAATTCTATAACAAACAGAGCAGCTAAAAATCTCACACCTTTCTCCAGAATCCCAGTTTTTAGAAAGCATGAGAATGTGTCCTGTAAATTAAAAGAACAAGCGGCAATGGCTTTAAACTGAAGGAGGATAGCTTTAGATTTATTTACATACAAGGAAGAAATTCTCCCCTGTGAGGGGGTGAGACATTGGCACAGGTTGCTCAGAGAAGCTGTGGCTGCCCCATCCCTGGCAGTGTTCAAGGCCAGGTTGGACAAGGCTTTGAGCAACCTGGTCTAGTGGAAGGTGCCCCTGCATATGGTAGGGGGTTGGAATTAGGTGAGCTTTAAGGTCTCTTCCAACCAAAATTAGTCTATGCTTCTATGATTAAATTATTTTCAGATGTTTCTTTGTACTTAACATTAATGTAATGTTGGTCTTTTCAGTGTTATGAACATTTTCAATAATATATATGGAAATCTACTGCATTACTTGTACCTGAAAAAAAAATAAATCCAAACAGTAGAGCTGCCAAATAATGTAAAATTTAATCTTCATACTTCTTTGAAGTGATCTGTTCTTTCTGACAAATGCCAATGTAAATATAACCTCCTTCTACCCTTTCTGATCGGCGTACCTACTGAACATAATTTTATACTCTTTCACATCCTCCACAATATTTGCTTTCAGTCGAAATTATAATTGCATGCTGCTAAAAGCCAGAATCTTTCATTCGAACACAATGATTCAAAACCCACCAGGAAACAGAACACCTCAAGGTAATTTTGTGCGAGTAACCAAAAATAATGTTCTTGCTAAGATTTCACAGAATCCCATTTCAATCTGATTTAAACACATGTTGCAAATGTCAACACACACCGCCATGACCCAGTAGATTAATACTGAACACTAAAAGTAGAACAAATCTTGTACTTATATATAGGTTAACTTGAAATGCTGTTAAAAGAAGTTTGCATCACACTATTTTTAAAATGAAAGACAACAGAATAAATATTTCCAAATACTTGGTAAACTTGTCATCATCACAGTAAAATTGTTGTGGAATTACTTCTAGTCCATGATGAAAAATTCCTTGCTATATGCTGGGCTGAGAAACAGATGTGTCCAGATACCAGCTATTAATCTAACCTCCTCAGAGAGCCATGGCCTCTTGCAGACTCCTCCTCTCAGGTTCCTGAGTGGGCTGGCTGGGTGACATGTGTATTTGCTTCCTAACGGCCTTGGAAAAATTCCAGTTTAAACTTGCACTATTTTCCTGCATGTTTTCCCCGAAGTTTAGAGAATGCCCTAAGAAGGTGACATGGATGGCAGCCCACTGGAACACATACTGTCATGCATGACTTCTGGAGCTTCATCTTAAACTCAGTTGAAGCAGTCCAGTCCCAACACTGCAATTGGTTCTGCCTTTCTTTTTTGGTCTCATTTCGCCTCAGACATTTACATCTGAACTAACTGGCTCTATTTCTAGGGACTGAACAGTAGGAAAAGCTTCATGGGTGCCACTCATCTGACCTTTTTCAGAGGTCTACTTTATGATGAGTTGTGCCTATGAAGAACCTACTTTTCCCTTTATCCCAGAAAAGAAACCTGGATGACTAGCTTAGGTACAAAAATCTCAAGACTCCAATTTTTAAGGTGTGGCTCTATATAAGAACTATTTTTCTCTATCCAATGTGCCTATTTCTATCAGACATCAATACGGAGGGATGACTTTAATGCTGCATAGACAGCATATAAAGATAGCCATAACAGACATAACCACCACTGCTCAAGCCCCAAAATATAAATAAAAAAAAAATCCCCTTCCAAATCTGACATTATAGGAAGCAGCCAGCCTGGATGATGTGTAGCCAATTCTTTTGACACACTAAAATTTATTCTGCTGTCGACAATTCTTAAAACTACGATTATTAATACATTGCAAAAGAAGAAAAGCTAACAATATAATGATTAGGGGGAAGAACAGAGACTGATGATGGGATTACCTTCAAGTAGATTTAATTTCCCTCTTACATAAAAATGGCAAAGCATAACAAAAACATTCCAACCCTGGATATTACAAAATGAATGAAAGAGACATAATTAACTACAGTACACTTGGATTTGTTTTAGTGCAGCTGAATACAGTCTTACCAAATCTCACTCAAAGCTTGTTACAAATTGCATTCATTTGGACTCCACATGGTTTGTTTTAAATATGTAGGAGAATTCAAAATTGTTCTGGCAATAGTGATGTCAAATGACCTCCTACCCAGTAGTTCCAACTTGTGATAGTACAAACAGATTTCTTGCATTAGTGGTCTACTGCATTGTTGTTTTCCCACCACTGACATCAAAAGCAGACATTAACAGAATTTGCTCTTGCAAGGGAAGGATGAAGAGTAACTGAGGTCATTGCTGAACTCCTACTGCAGTAAAATGATCATGCCCTTATGAAATAAATAACTACAGATTTTAGAGTAGACAACTCCAAAAGAAACAGACACTGATGGTATTTCTGTGTTTTAACCTCTTACTCTACACGGATGTGTTAAGAATGGTCATGTCCCCTTTTAAACTCCATTAAACTATATCAAAGCAAGATCAGCTTTGATATATTGTAAGTACTCTGCACTTCAGTTTAAATGATTTAGTACGGTGTCCACAAGGTCTGATGGCTGCAGTTTTAAAATCTATGAGCCTACTTCAGACGTTCAGCCCAACTCCTATTTCAGCTCAGTCTCTCCCAAGCCTAAGGCAACTGCATAGCTTATCTTCTCTGCTTTGAAGTTTTCTTTCACATTACAGCACTGTGGTTAACCACGCCCTTTGGAAAGATGGTTAGCTATAACCTACAATCACTGAAAATTGGGAGAAGAATAAAGCCTGTGGCAAAATTTGGCCTCTACTCCTTTGGAACACTAATTATTTTGGGTCCATGTAGTTTGAGTTAACGCATGTTGCCAGTCACATCACCTTTTAAGATTTATGCATATTTCTTATACTTTCAAAGAGACCTGAAAGATTTTTGCAGCCTCTTCAAATCCCAATTATTCCACAAAGTACAATCTGAGGCATTGAAAAACAAAGTTTAAAACTGCATTGAAGCAAATGTGTTTTTATTTACACATTGATTACCATGTATGCACACAGCTGAGTATGTCTGTAGTATGACACAGTGTTAACAAGTCAAAAACACAACTTCACTTGTACTTTGCACAGGGACTTCTTCAGACACCCAAAGGGCAATGTGACTGCATCAAGACTGCAGGAGAAGCGCACTCCAGGATACGTTCCCACATCATCCAACCCAGTACGCTTCACACTGCAATACATTTTCTGCCTATGCACCTGGGTTTCTTTCCAGTTAGGGAGTGCCAAGGGAGACAGGGAGGGATGGTACACACCTGAATCTTGTTCAGACCTGCACCCAGCACACAACTGGACCTGGAAGGGACACCTAGGTTACATATCTATACAGGAATTTGAAATCCCTAATGTCATATAGTCCTGGGAAGCAGAGGGTCCACAAGAGCCATGTGGCCAACCCAAAATGACAAAAGAACCAAGTTCTTCTCAAACTGTATTTCTCCTCTAAGAAAATAAATAAATAAATAAATAAGCCTCTTGGACAGAGCATTGTTCACTCATGATTTAATTGCTCCTGCTATCTATATTTGTGACTCTTTCTGTATTTTGCAGATTACCAAAGGATTAAGATAAAAGGGGTCACTTCAGAAAATGTTAAAAAAAGTTTCATAAAGCCTCTGTGTTGTCGTTTTGGTTCTTTTTAAGTGGAAACAAATGCCAAGAGAATCAAATCCAAAAACAAAAGTATATTGTGTTTTTGAATTAAAGACTAGTCTAAACAGGAATCTTGTCAGTAACTCCACTGGATGGCAGGTCAGATCCTTTATCTTCCCTAATCAGTACATCTATGGAATCATGTGAGAGAAAGATGAAAAGACAGGGTCATATCCAAACACAAAAGAAAGACAATAGGAAGCTTCTGAGGAAAAAATCACAACAAAGAAACTGTACAAATAAAATTCACTTGTGAAGTTATCTATTATCAAACAGTCAATGATTATTGCTAACTTCACAATGAGATACGGAAGCACTTCAAGGGTGAGGCTACATATGTGCATCCAAAAATCAGACTTGTACAAGCACATTTCTTTATATTAAAAAATAAATAAAAAAAATGCCTGAAGTTCCAGCCCAGGGAACTTAAGGTTTTTGAAACATGGCACTAATGAGCACAGAATCTAGAGTGTTTCCCTGAAGAACAGTAAAATCAACAAGCTTTTAAGTCTGATGGAATCTGTCTTTAATCAGGAATCAGTTTGGTCATCTGCAACGGGACTGCAGTTTTGCAACTGCTGAAAACCAACAAAAGATGGAAATCAAGTATTCTGGAACACCCATAATGAAAAGGAAAACAAACAGTAAAGACAGTCAGAAGCTGACTGAACCTAAACAAATTAAAGAACAAGTAACTGTTCTTACTTTTCTCCTTTAATTCTCAATTTTCATAATAAATTCAGAGCAATTAAGCATAAACTTAAGAGCTTTTCTCACCATGTGTGTTATATGATTTAATCTCAAATAATCCCAAGCAAGCAAACAAATTATTAATTGTCAAAACATCTGAGTCACCTCAATTTCATTTTTCATGGAGTCATTCAACCATGCTTAAGTTTTGCACGGTCTACAAATGAACATCACAATATACACAGGCAAGGAACCTGCTGATGAATTCCGGTTATGTTTATTATTTTGAGTATCTTTTAAAAATTCATCTTTAAAATAATTCTAAGGAAATACAGAGTATAAAAGTAATATCCAGAATACAAAGTTGGCCAGGGAGAAGCAAGGAAGATGTACGCTTGATAGAAAATGATCAGGTGATGGAATACTTTTAAGTAAACTGGATATACATAAACCCACAGACTCTGGTATGATGCACCCATGAGTACTGAAGGAGCTGGTAGATGGCACTGCAAGGCTACTCTCAGTGATCTTTAATCAATCATAGCAACTGGACGAAGTGCCAAAAGACTGGGGAAAAAAAGCAAATGTCACTCCTATCTTCAAGAAAAGCAGGAAGGCAAACCCAGGGAACTAGAGGTTGGTCAGTCTCACCTCAATCCCAAGGAAGGTGGTAGAGCAGCAAATCCTGGAAACCATTTCCAGGCTCATGAACAACAAAAAATAGTAATGAGGAATAGTCACCATGCATTCACCAGGGGCAGATCATGCTCAATCAACTTGATAACCCTATTTGATGAAGCAACTGGCCTGGTACAAGTGGAGAGAGATGTAGATATTTTCTACCTGCACTTCAGTAAGGTCTTTGACACTGTTTCCCATAAGATCCTGCAAACTGATTGCACCATATTCTGCTGTGGTAAAGCCACTGGTACTTCCACAGATGAATTTTGCAAACTTCATTCAAATATTTGATTCAAGGGAGCACACTGCTAGCAACTTCACCACAGCCTCTAGGACATTTCAGGAAGATTCCATGCTCAGTAAAATTAAGAATACATCCCAGAAATAGAAGAGATTATAAGCATAACTGGCATTTTAAAACATATTTTCTTTATCTCCCATACAAGTTACAATAAAATAATTGGATTTCTTTGTGAAGATATATGTTTACATACATTCAGAGCAGCCCTGCGCAGAAGGACTTGGAGGTGTTGGCTGATGAGAAAATGAACATGAGCTGACTTCAGTGTGCACTCGTAGCCCAGAAAGCCAACCATATCCTGGGCTGCATCAAAAGGAGCATGACCAGCAGGTCGAAGGAGGTGATCCTGCTCCTCTACTCTGCTCTTGTGAGACCTCACTTGGACTATTGTGTGCAGTTCTGCTGTCCTCAACATAAAAAGGACATGGAACTGTTGGAACAAGTCCAGAGGAGGCCACGAGGATGATCAGGGGACTGGAG
>JANHGB010004633.1:0-38202 GCA_026283785.1 Coracopsis vasa
CACTTGCATCATTATCAGCTACTGTGCATCTACACAGTAAGTGAGATAAGAGAACTGATCCAAAAATAAAACTAAACTGATTTTTCCCTTCTCTTCTCCCTCTCCTTCCTATATGGATCAATTCCTTTATCTGGCTTACCATCTCCTGACTCTTGGTTGTGTCGTAATCATAAAGCCATTTGGGTGTGAAAGGACCTCAAAGATTATCTGGTTCCAACCCCCTGCAGTGAACAGGGACATCTTCAATTAGATCAGGTTTCTCAAACTCCATCCAACCTGATCTTGAACATGTCCAGGGATGGGGTATCTACTGCCTCTCTGGGCAACCTGGTTTAGTATTGCACCACTCTCATCATCTAGTCTCAATCTACCTTCTTTTAGTTAAAACTATTACCCCTCGGCCTATCACTACAGGCCCTACCAAGAGGTCTGTACCCGATCCATAAGGAAGCAGTAATCTAAACATACAAAGGAATGTTATTCTACTAGAAATCAAGGAAGAGAAATGGAGTAGTTATTTCTTTGAAGATCAGCACACAGAAATATCATAGGTGCTTTGGACTGGCACAGATGTAAGCAGCTTCGCAATCCTAAGCTGAGCAGTCAGGTTATGTGGACCTGCACTGCATCTGGTATGTTCCAAGACACAGAGGGATGTCATGATGTAATAACATACCTGCCCCATAATGGTCAACATATCAACAGATGGGAGCAAATCTACCAAATAAAATGGACTTTCCCTCAATCTTGTTGCCCCTGCATGTTCCAGGGTGCTACAATACCGATGAGAAAGAGCTCACAAGACATGACATTAGGACTAGAGTACCAGTATTCTGCAGGAAATCCAAGAAAAAGTATATTTGTGGACTTTCAGGAACAGAAATAAACAAAATAATAAAGGCATAAGCCACTTTATGAGACAGAACCATAAGCACATGAAGAGAATCACTGTACTATTGTACTACCTAAACAACTGCACATAAAGGGCAAGTTTGTACTGGCATTTAGAGGAATTGCACATACACATCATTGCTCTCATTAGCAAACACAAAAGCATTATGCTAACTCTCTTGAGCATACGCATGTAAATCAGTTTCCTTTTAATCTACCTTTGTGACTGGGAAGAATAACAAGTGTGCTAGCTTGTACTCCATTTCTGAAATAATGCAACACTAAGAATATCCGGAAGACCAGAAGTTCACATTGTCTTTACTGAAGAGTAAATCTGCAGAAACAAGCTTTAATGGCAGGTGCATTATTTCTTTATAATAATTAAGAACTGCAAGCCAGGGGCTCTGGCCAAATAAAACATTCTCCAGATCTATAGGAGAAGCTATTTGTGCTCCAGCTTTTACATTGTACTTCACAGATGGTTTTTACAGTGCTAACTTTATTGGTTTATTATTTTAATCTCAGACAAGAAAGGTTATCAGAAAGCATCTTATCTGCACTTCTGGCCAGCAGCGGTTGAAATAACATACTCATTTAAAAGAGAAAGAATAGCTGGTAAGTATTGGCATAAATGCTACATTGATGTTATAGCCAAGGCAGGTCCAGGCTATTGATTTTCTGCATAAGAGCCGAACATTTTAGAAAGTGAAACTGAGAAAGTGGTAAATAATATTGTTTGTACTGATGAGACTTAGACAAGAAAGGTGGAATCCAAGTAAAAATGTGATAAAACAATACTTTTCACTCATAGTAACAACTGAATTGCAGCTCACTGCAATAGTTTCACTTCCATAAAATACAGAAGGATTTATTGGATTACAGCACACATGAAAGAGTAATTCTGCAGCTGAAAAGCCAGCTCTTACAGAATTTGATTTCTCCAGAGTGATTTTTGGCACATAATCCTGTAAATCAGTCTTGGGGTATGTTGTGCACCATCTATTCCTCCATAGAAGTAAACTAAAAGAAATCTCTTGCAATTTACGATGTATACGTATAATCATATTTGGTAGTGAAGTCTAAATGAAGCCTGATAAAAGCAGACTGCACTTATTAGCCAAACATACTGATGTGCATGAAAAAAATGGTGTGTTCTAAAGAGCTTTCATAAAAAGGATTTTACCTTTTCAAAGTACAGATTTTTTTCTCCTGATTCTTGCTCAAATCTCATCTGAAGTATGAACTGGGCTCCCACTCAGCAGTCCAAATCTTAAATAACCTCTGATTATTTTCAGAAGTGTACCTCATACATCTATACAACGTAGTCCAAACCATCAGAACAGCCTGGCTTTCTAGGCAAGTAAGCATTCATTTTTGTCTGTTAGATACATGATCTGATTATTTCAGGTCATGCAGAGGTATTACACATCTGTGAAACTTCACCACATACTACCACATTACTACCATGTGCTATTTTATGTATCACTCATCCCTTGTCCATTAAAAACATGAAAGCCTTTCAGAGCTGATCATGAATAATCATGAATAGTGCTTCTTAGCTCGATTCTCTAAAATGAGAGAAGTATAATGCGAGGAATGATAATGTCAAGTGCACCACAAGCTTCCTATTGTAAAGGAAGGACAAGTAAACACTCTCAGTAAAAAGAGGCATCTGAGAAATTGTAAATCTACTAAGAATGTGTTAATTTAAACCCAGCTGCCACACTCAGACAGACAGTCAGGTCACAAGACAGTGATAAACACTGAAAAAACCACCCTTCATTTCAATGCCATTCCCATGGTATGTATGCCCTTCTTAAACACTACAGAGGTAGCAAGGCATGAATAATCTTCTGCCTGGAAAAAATGAAAAGCCTGTTTTCATTTCAGGCACTATTTATGATAATTCTTTATACAACCAGAATTAATTATGCATTTCAGTATATATGAAAACTTTAGTTTTTACCCACCTATTGGCACAATCCTCTCTGGTTCACAGCAGTAGAAGCATACCATATTCCCAGCATTTTAACTGAAACTGGGTTTGCTTTACTGTTTACCATGATATTCTCCACACAAAATCCAGTCCCTGGTCGTGGAGAGCACTCTTCATCACGCAGTGACAGAGCCAGAGCTCCCGAATGACTGAACACCAAACTCTTTCTGACTGACCACACTTGTTTGTTGCTTTCAGATTAACACATGGAAGGCTCCAGGACCTGGGCACAGAGAGCTGCTTTGCAAGACACAAAATAGCCTGGGAACTAAGAGGATAACTAAGTGACAAGATGCAGATTAAGTGAGACTGAGGCTTTTTCTTACTGGCCTGGTCTGTTGTAATACTTCCATCTTTTTCCTTTTTCATTTGAAATATGGACACACATTAGAGAAGGGAATATTATAACTTCACACAAAATCCTTGTGTGTGTCAGACACACATTCCATCTAGCAGAATATGGATTATCAATGCCTTAATACAGGAACACACAGAGAACAGGTATTAATCATGCACTTAAAGGCACCTTTCCTAAATCTGAAATCTTCAGAATTTTCTTCTAGTGGCCTTCCATATATCAGGATGAGATGATGTTTCAAGAGTGGGTACCACAACTGAAGTGGGCTAGCTACAGAACATGTATTTTACATCCAGCCTTTTAATGTGAGTAAAGTTAAGCAATCACTTCACTTTCCTTTTCTTTTATAGACTCACATCTTCATCTTATCTAAAAGCCCTATCATAAAGCCCTACAGGTTTATAAACCCATCTCTGACAGAAGAGGTTACTTCTACCACATTCAGTTTCAAATTCATTGTGTTTCAAAACCTCACTCTTCCATTTCACCCATGCTGCCTGGTTAGCCAGGGTTTCTCTCATTTATTATGCTAAATTAGCAATAACTGCATGTTCTAAACCACAATTATTATACTGATTACACACTGTCTTAACTGCATCTCAGTACGTAAGAGCTGTCAGAAAAAACAGGAGCATTTTGATGAATATTTCTGATGACAAAAGAGACTGCCTTCAATTCAAAGGAGAATTAGGGTGCTATTTAGTAAGAACTCAGTGACACAAGAACCGGGTAACAAAGAAGTACAAATTACAGTCTTCCAGTTTGAAACCAGTAAACCCTCTGATAAATGGAGGTATTCTCCCCCTGAAAAAGGACTCAAAACCTAAGTATATAAGCCCATCACATGTCACTGAGACACACCAAAATGAAACAGTCATAAAAAAAGGCAACCACCATCTACGTTGCACCAGAAGAAATCTCTCCAGCCAAGTGAAGGCAAGCAACAAGGACTCACCTAGAGGATGACAGCTATGTGTCATCTGAGTCCGAGATGGAACAGGGGATGGAGCACCTGGTCTGAAACAGACTCAAACTGTGCTCATTTTACTTTGACAAAAAGGTCAAGAAGAAACATAGCAGTCACTTGCATTTATAATGAAGAGTAAAAAGGAAAAAGAGCAGAGACTGTCTGAAACCAAGGACAGTACTGATGGAAAATGAAGATAAACTGTTCACAAATACATGTAGAAGATATACTGGAATAATTTTCTCCTACTGGATAAAAAACCCCAACAAAACAAATAAGCCTCAGTATCTCATGAAAGAAATGATACAGTGACCCCCAGGGTCTGCACTGGGTGGGGGAGAAGAGATCTTTCCACTTCTCATGTTCCTGTACGTCACCCTGACAAACCAAGCCACAGAAAGCTGTGTTTTTGCAGGTACGATGGAGTCTGTTCCATTCTGATACCTACAAGCAAAAACCAGTCAGAGTAGGCAGAAAAATGACATCCACCAGTGGCCGAGGATTGTTGTATTATTGAATTACTGCATTTGGACTTAGAGCACTGGAGAAGATGTTTAATTTGTAATTATTTAGGATGTATAATGATCTGGGAGAATATTCCCCTACAGACTTTTCGTATTAGTAGCAGTTCCTGAAACGATTTACCTTTGATTTGCATGCTCCACCACAGTGCTATTCAGGATGGGGTTTAATAACAATAATGAGTAAGAAAATCCTAATTCCTGCTAGTTGGTCAGTACTCAGTGGTAGGAAACACCCATACCCCTGAAAGTGATTTTTAGGAATAAAGGTCTAAGAGAAACTTCAATTATTTTGGTAGTTTTCAAAGTAAGTGATTCATATTTATGATATAAGTGAAATGGAACAAAATTTGATTAAAAGCAGCAAGTGTGTGCAACTTCCTGTAACTTTAAAATTTCATTTCTAATTACGTGTTGAGCAACAGAATTAAAGTCATCTGCATAGCAAAATAAATGTTATTTACAAGCAAAACATTAGAATTCCTTTGTTTCCTTAGTAGCTTGGCTCATTAAGCAAATTTAAATGGAGTCACTGGTGCTTTGCAATAAAATGTTTGCTGTCTGTTTCTAAATCAATGTTAATAACTTCCAGTGTTTTTATCGCTGTGATTTTTCATGTCTCTGACATGTTAGTCAAGACCTTGAATGGGAAGCATGCTGCAGTGAGAGGAGGCAGGGCTTGGCAGGAGGGGCTGAAGCTGGAGCCAGGAGAGGGCGCGCTGCAATTCCAGCTGGAGCCCGGCAGCCAGGTGAGACATTCCCAATGGCACTGCAGAGTTTCACATATTGCTTTTCTTTTTACAGGAGAAGAAACTGTAAAAGCTTTCACTCTCTGACTGTATTCTGATAAGCGTTTGCCTAGATCCACTAAACATTATTGTTCTCTGACTGTATTCTGATAAGTGTTTGCCTAGATCCTCTAAACACTATTGTTCTCTGACTGTATTCTGATAAGTGTTTGCCTAGATCCACTAAACATTATTGTGGGTACTTGGTTTCCCAAAAGGCAACCGTTATCCTAGGAAAAGTACTACAACCAACCTTCACTTAGAGAAAAGGAAGTGTCATAACAGCTCTTCCTGTTTTACACATTCAGATGTGTACACGTTAACAAAACTTTTGTACTAAACTTTTTACTTTAGATTGTCCCAATTAGACAGCAATTCCTCCCAAGTGCTCAAGCATTGATACTTCCCTTACTTTTGCATCTGTTGTGTGGATTCCTATACTGCCTGAAATCACAAGGGAAATCATCCAATACATTTTAAAGGAGGTATTTGTCCGGACCTGGAGAAGGCTGGTCAGCTCACCTGCAGGTTAGTTCAACAGTTCACCTTCCTATTACCTTAAATTCCTGACAGTTTTCCATATCTATCATCTGAAAGATCTCAGGCTGAAGACATCCTAACATAGACAACCACTTTCTGTTGTAATTATTACAACACTTCACTGGGAAATCAAAAATACAGTAACATTTCATTTTATCTGGAAGTCCAAACCTAACTGTCATGATCTTTCCAACTCTGGTGAAGCATACTGAGCCTGTGGACAGTATGCGGTTTGATCCATGTTTTACCCATTCAAAAATACATGGAAGCTACATAGTTTTCTGGAATACAATGAAAAGCTTGCCCCCAGATCTGACACGCACTTGAGGATTCAATAATCGCTTCAAACTGTCTCAAATATTTTATCTTTTTAATCCTTACTTATTTTTCCACTCAGTTCTACCATAATTATACTCAGCCAACAGCTGATAAAAGCTGTCAGTAAAGAAACAGAGACCACCAACAACTACTAGAAAACACTGGATTTCTCAGTAATCTGACAAAATATAAAGCAACAGAAGTTATATAAAACCTTCAGAACAAGTTTTAATTTCAAAGCATGGAAAAATCAAAGCAAGCTCTGAAGTAACATTCAGAGGCATGGGGTAAAGCTTTCTTTGAACACTTAGGGCAATAGGCACTTGACAAGGATGGAGGCACAGCACATCTCCATTCATACACCTCGAGAGATTTTTTCCCAGGGTTGAAGTCTAGAAAATTCAAAGAGTTGGTTTGTTTGGGGTTTTTTAGCATACTTCTTTTGCTACCTTGTCTCTTAGACCTCAGAGTCTTCTATAACCTCAGTGTCTACTGCAGTTTCATGTAACGCAAATAAACTATCTGTCTATAAACTTCTAACTTTATTATGCATTTTCATTTCAGATGGTCAGAACAGAATTTTAATGCTCACATTTGAAACCAAGAGAAAAACCTGTACGTTGCTTTATTCAAGTAACCCATCCATTAAAGAGATTAAATGCCACGCTGACACCAACAAAGAAAATCTATGAGAGCACAACCAGATTGCTCAAATCCCTGACATGTCAATAGCGAACACCCTTCTCCGAGGGATACCGAAGTTCCTTAGATGCTTTACTGTAACGTATGCTTACATTACACTTGCACATCAAGTACAATTTATCAGCCTTCTGGTTTTACATTTAATTTAAAAACCAGCTTCTCCTCCTTCTATATCAATATAGACATATGAAGCACTTGTTCTTTGGAGATTATTCCTAAATGCAAATGCTGAGGACATTTCTCTTTAGAGAATTTAGTTCCCTGACTGTATCACATGACAGGAATATTACTTATTTTACTGCAGAACACAAATTAAGAGGTAAAACTTGTTTTTGAAACAAGCATTATTTTCAGAACTGCCTCCACAGTTTCATGATTCACTACATCTGAAAGACCAAATATAAACCCAGTATTAATTATCACTTTAGATAAATGTTTTTGTCAAAAGAGAAGGTATTTCTGCCCCCCTTTTTTTCTCTCCTATAAGAAGTACTGTAATCTCAGTATTGTTATCTCTTAGAAACAATGACCCACAGTGTCCTTGTCCATAATGTTTTACAGGTCAGAGCACAAAAAGCAGAGAACAAATTAACACGGAGAAGGAATTTCTCTCACTGAACATGTATCTCATCAGCAGAGTGAGATTTCCTGAACAGCTACACAAGGCAACGGCTTCTGTCTCTGGAACAGCTTTGAAAACCACACACACCACCACCAAGCTTCATTTACTTACAGTGTGTGACTCCAGCCAGGGTCTGATAGAAGGTAGGGGTGTCGCTGTCATCCGTGAGTGTCACATACACACCTCCAGACAGCAGCCAGCGGGAAAAGGTGAAAGCATCTTTGTTGTGCAATAGCCAAACCCTGAACTTCTCATAGTTTACCTTTTCACCCTGTAAGAAAACAGAAGCTGTTTTTCTCTGCTTTCTCAGTGCCAGTAAACAAGAATTGGGATAATCTCCTATAAAAATAAGTACTAAAATAATTTTTTTCTTTGGAGCCATGCCTGTTTTTCCATTTCATTCTGAAATCCAGCACTGGGAAGGAAATTAAGACTCCTCAGCACTCGCTGTATTACAGCCACCTCCTCAATGTGGTCTTTGGAAAGTCATTTACTCTAAACCTCAGGTTAAAAGGATTAGAAGGAAACCAGTTACTTACAACTCAAAGTAACAGAGGTTATTTCTATGAATTTGAATTTATTATGATAGATAAAAGCTCTTCTGTGCCAAGTAACAGGTGCTATGAAATCACAAACATTCTGTTCTATCTGCATGAGTATACAAACACTTAGCACAGAAAAAACCTGATTTTTGAATAGCTAACACTATGATTAACCATAGCAGTTGCACGTCAATTTTTTGCCTCTATTGACCAAAATCCACTTTGAAGCATACATGTAAACGTGACATTCACAGTGTCTCCTAACTGAGTCTCACCTGCGGAATGTCTCATGGAACTGCCTGTTCAGGAATATATAAAAACTGGAGACTCACAGAGTTTTAACTGCTGGAGAGGCTGTTTAAACCATTTAGTTGAGTGGTTTCCAAGCTGTGGCCATGAAACCATAGGGATCAACACACTAATTTCTATAAGACCCACAAAACTAACTAAAATAAAAGCAAACCTATTATCAAGTAGACAAACTCATTATGTGGAGATCCTCATCTCCATGGGAAATAAAGAGGGGTCTGCAAAGTGAAAGAGGTTTCAAGTCATTGATTATTTAAACTTCCCTATTATCACAGATCATTAAACTTCACTGAATTACACCTCTATAGAATTCAGTAATTTGCATTTGGCCACAGACTATCTGCAACTGCCAACTGCAACTTTCCAAATGGAAAATCCACTACTTCCTTTGCCAGGCTGTTCAAATGGTTAATTACCATCATTGCTAAAGTATTTGCTTCATATCTCAATTGTAGTGGATTATTTCAGGTTCCAGGTACTCATTCTTTTTATTCCTCTTTTTCCTAGACTAAAGAGTGGTACATTTTTCACCAACAAATACATGCAGAAATACCCCAATCCTTAGATCCACTATCACAGGCTTCCACATGGTTCTAATTCAAGGAAGTCAAGATGCTACATTGCTATTCCATCACCAGTTTAATCTGTATGTACCCACACCAGTAACTGATAGCACGGCCCTAACCTTCCTCTTATCAAAACAATTTCTGATCCTTCATCCCCTCTCTTATGTGACTGCAATCACATTAGTGCAGTCAAGTGGCAAAACAGATCTAGCTGAGAAATACCCTACAGGACTAGAAGCTACAGGAAAAGGGCTTACTTCTCAACCAGATCAGTTTCCCAATCCAGTTCACCACGGCATCCCATAAATACTTGAGCCACTACAAAGGCAGGAGAATGAATGACAGACAGGAAAAGGGTCACTCGACATTGTGGACTTTGCAGGATTTAACCCTTGCTAAGCAAAAAAAACCACCTCTACTGGGAAGTTAGTAGAGAAAAACCAAAAAAGGCAGGTTTTTGTTTGAAATTCCTCTAACAGTTTGGATGAGAGAGCAAATCATTTTCTTACTACCTGTTCCACTCCACTTTCCCTTTACTTTTTGTATTGCCTTCTGTAAACACAGTAAGAGCTGTGTCACATTTCAGACTCTGCACTGTTCCAGCTGATCAGAGGAAGGACAAGGAAGGAGAGGGACAGGAAAATTTTGCACAGAGAGCAGAAAGCATTTGAAACAAGTAATGTTTACACCTGAGCCATGATGGAACTAGAGCAATACGGGTATCACTGAATCCGCTTCCTGTATTTCAGAAACAAGAGTGAGGAAAAACTCAGATCTATTTTAAAGCTAGTATTTCTAGATGAGTACATGCAGTAATTCTGAAGAACAGTAGTACCTACAAACCTCATCCTTGAAAGCATAAACTCATCCACCATACGGCAGGCAGGAAGGCCCACAGCAGGAACATTAAACTTTCTTACTCTCCAGCAATGACCTAGTATGATTAACAGGTCAGTAAATCCTGCTGAGTGACTTATTATACTGTTTTCATTTTAAAAGAGAAATCAAGGTACAGCATTTTCTTGAACAGGAGAACGGTACGAAGCCAGACTGATGCCTCCCTTCCTGCCAATCTTCATTAAGTATTTCTGGATTTCTTGGATGGCATGCAATTAACTGTTAGGGTATAATTCATCACACAATATTGATAGGAAATTATAAAAGGAAATACTGGAGTGGGCCAGCTCCAGAAACTGGACTGCAGTGTACATATGATTTATGATTCCAGCCAAGAATGAAGAACGTAATCATTGCCTGCAAAGCCAACATGATACCACTGACAGATTAAATGATCTGCCTCAGCCAATGCCCGTAAGCAAGGTTATCTTCAATACACTACAATAAAATTTAGGTAATTGAGTAATCTGATATCCACAAACAAAGCTTCTAGTCAACCAATGGAATGTATAACGACATCTAGGTTTTGCTGCTCTATAGCCCTCCAACAAGAAATGAAGCAACCAAAGCACAAACCTCTGATAATTCAACAGGATCACTAGTGCCAAAGAAGTACCTGTGAATATTTAAAAGTAACAATAGCCTGGTTTAGAGGAGGACTTCAGCAAACCTCATAAAGATTGCATCTCTCAACCAACCCAAAGCATAAATAAATGTTGTAGCTCCTGGCAGGCACAACGAGACAAAACTAATACTATAAAACTATTCTTTTTAAGCAACCAGCGCTGAACAGGCATTTTTAAATCCAGGATGCAGGTTTTCTTCTCTCTCTCAGATCTATGTTCTAGATTTCTTCCTCACTTGCAATAAAATGGTCACACCAATGAATAAGTTCCCACTAGTGACATTAGTATTCAAATTTACTTGATAACATGACTACCCTTGGGAAATGACATCTTTCAAACTAGCACAGTAAGTAAAGCAGCATGGAGAAGGCCTATATTTACATACCAAGCTGCTATTCACATCAATACAAATCACATGTAATATTGCAACATAAAAAACTACAAGCTTTTATCCAATTTAGACCAGGTCAATTTGTTTCCATACATGGAACATAGAACATAGAACATGTCTATGTCAGAGGAAAACATGGAACATAGAACATAGAACATGTCTATGTCAGAGGAAAACAAACTACCCAATCTAATTTTCACATTTGTGTAACTGCAATAGACTAAAACCTGTATGAAATACCTCAGAGAAACATTTCTTGAGCGACTCTGGGACTTTCCCATCAACCACATGCAGCATCTTCTCCATCTCTTCACGGACAACATAACTCCCAGATTCGTTAGAAAAGAGACTGAAAATGTCTGAGGAAGCAGAGATATGTTTAAGCAACAGTTTTCAAATACCAAATTTACAGCTGGCTGCGAATGCTGGAGCTGGCTCTCCAGCAACTAAAGGACTAAAAACTCAGGTTGATTCAATTTCAATGTAGCTCAACAAGGTTTAGGTCAAGAAGTATCTCCTTTTTCTTTTATCACTGTCTGCTAATCAAAAGGAAAATAAATACTGTCATGTCAGATTAACAAGGAAGACAAAACAACAGAAGTCAGTAGGCAGATGCCTTCCTTTGTTTTGAAAAACATCAATGCTGTCCTTCCTCTGCCCACATACAGTTATCAACAGTCTTTCTGTAGGATCCTAACATTTATATTCATGATGACTTATCAAATATTTCGTTTTGGTGAGTATAGAAAACAAAAATGCAGCAAATTTCAAAACATACAGCTAAAAATATCTAAAAAATAGTACATTTATTGGCAAATATATGCCTTGGTTACATATAAAAATAGGGACTCAGTATATTACAATTTATGTTTGCTTTACATAGTGTATTTTACACTCACTATCCATCGTCCTGTTATTGTTGTAAAAGACATTACTTACATTTTGCTTTCTCTTCCTCCTTGCCTCTTGTAAGTAGAACTAATCCAACTATCAAGTTATTGAAGTGCAGCCCTTTGGATATTCCTCCAAATGAACAGTAGATAACCTAGAAGAATAAAACACAGAAGTTAACCAAGAAGTTAACATGGAGATCAGAGATGTCAGAACTAAAAGCAACAACTTATACTGAGGCTCCACCACGTATGGTTTCTAGGCTCGTCACCTCACATTCAGCTAAACACACTTCCAATACTAATTCTGTTACACTTCTGTAGCTCTTCCAGTACCTATAAAATGGCCTTTCCAGGGTCTTTTACTTAGGTAAATGCAGGTACTTTTCATGAACAGCAATATAAAAAACCAGCTAGAATCCTACAAGGAAGAGAGCTTCTTGCTTGCTCATTGGTGCTCCTTCCCCAGACTTCTTTATCAAGGTAGTAAAGATGAAATCTCCTCCAGACTAGGCTTTGACAGTCTCAACACCATCAAGAAGTTGTTGCAGCATCAAATGTTTCATTGCCCCAAACACAGGAAATGCACTTCCAGTGAGTCATCAAAAAGTACAGCTTTGAAAAGATGTGGCACACACACAAAAAACCTCACAACTTCTCATCAACTATACCATAACTATCTCAAGATGCAACTGCTGGCAGCATGACCATTCCAGCTTAGCACCTCCCTCTAACAACAGGATTTAAATCTGTCTTCCAATACAATCAAGACTTCAAATGAGAAGTTACTCAAAGATCCACAGCGTGGATGCAGT
The DNA here is from genome assembly GCA_026283785.1 of Coracopsis vasa. NCBI lineage: Eukaryota > Metazoa > Chordata > Aves > Psittaciformes > Psittacidae > Coracopsis > Coracopsis vasa. The sequence continues at coordinate 12,740 of JANHGB010004633.1, forward strand.
CAATGGAAAGGGCTGAAGCATTCACCTTTCACATGGAAAGTCTGGACACTGCAGCTTGCCTTAATAGCATCTTAACAGTGATTCAACACTGATATATGAGATATGAAGTTAACAGCAAGTGCTTTTAGTGAACAAGAATTACCAACTTGCTTACTGCAATATATTACTTTACCTTGCCTCTAATACTACAGAGCACAAGTGAAAAGATGTATGCTGTACTGCACTTAAAACATGGACTCCTGCAATCCCAAATCTATTCCTACAAGCACCAGCACTTTATCAGTATGACACGAGCGAAATCTGCATTAGGTGTTAGAATTTAAATCAGACAGAACTTATCAATTATTCTTACATAGAAGAATTATTTCAGTATCTATGTCTTCCAATTTGATTTTCTTACAAGTATCACACTGAGCATCTAACCATAAAAAGAAAGTATTAGGTCTAGCTGATGAGGAACTATTACTGTGAAAGACCAGAACAAAGTGATTTATCACTGATCACGGTCTGGATAGCAGACTTGTTTGCTGAACTTGTTTCTTAAATGTAACTTCTTCAGAAGGAAAGATAAAGAGATCAACTTCTATTAGGAAAAGTACTGTGCACATTTAAAATAGTATTTGCTGGCATCTGAATTACATTCTAAACATGTAATACTAAAACCAGGATGTGTAGACAGTGATGTATTGCTTTTTCATTTTTCTCCAGTAAAGCCTTGAGTATGTTCTTTATACGAGAATTTAGCCAAATAGCAATAGCAGACTTCAGAGGTCAGCAAAGCTTCACAATTACAGTGGACAGATCCATTATTTTGCCTGTTACCATTCATTAGTAGAGCGAATCATTAGTAAACCTAGGATGAAACCCACAGATCTTAACTGCAACACCTGTGTCCCCTTCCCCCTGCCTTTTATTGGTTTTTAAACATCTGAACACCAACACCACAATTCTAAAGAGCTAAAGCAACATTTTTAACTTTTCTGTACCTCCCAAGCTCTGGTTGGTTTTTTTCCCCCCTTTGAAACTACAAATGCTTGCATAATGAATTTCATCTTTTTTGCAAGCCTTTCAAAGAAGCCATGGCCCACAGACAAAAATCCACCAATCTACAGAATTAAACCCCTCCTCTCCTTCCAGCAACAGCAACCACAGTGCTGCAACCAGAATCCTCAAGCAGAAGGCAAAGGTGGAGGAAGAGTGCTGAATACCAGCTATGTGCATGAGTCGCTGCTCTCACTATCTCAGGTGTGGTTTCCAGCTCAAGTAACAATTAAGCCAGGCCTGGGAGTGACCAAACAAAACAGCCATGGACTTGTCAAGGGCACTGAATAGGTCTGGCTAAGCCACAAAGTGGCAAAAAGAAGGTCAGCAGCTAACAGCAGCTAGCTACATTAGATTTACTACTGCAACTGCCCTTTATGCTCTGTGTATAAGGTGGTGTGGAAAATGTACCGCTGCTGCCTTTCCAGCAGTAGGAAGCAGACCAGCTGATTTCATTTGCTGGATGTGCTCTTGACAACCTCCACAGAGATACTGGGCAACAAGGTAGTAAAAACTGCTAGAGTTTTGCTCACTTCTCTATCACAGTTATTACCAGACGTAATGCTGAAGCAGACAAATTCCCTGAAGACACTCCATATAGTTCTGTGCATTACCTTTAGCAAATCCTCTCCTTGTTCACCCATCAAGCTATCCCTTTTCATTGCTACCCTCTTATTAAAAGATGTCTGAAGGCAAGCACATGCAAATGAGGCCAATAATACCAAAGGATCCAATTCTACAGAAAATATTATGCAGAACCTGCAGCTTCATTCCACTGTAAGCCATAGCGCTACCCAAATACATTAACTTCCCATAGGGTGCTAAGATCATCCTCTTCTATTACTCAAGTGTAATCCATTTACAAATGCTTACAGGGCTAAATTATTAAAACTAAATTTGTGCTCTATTTGAGCACAATGATTGTATATGCTTCATGGACAATGTCATGGCAGAAATTCAATTCCACACTTTCTGCATCTAATCATTCTGATTTCACAAGATGCCTCTGAGGCCACGCTGTGTGTTGAAGCAATTTACCTTTATATGTACATTGGAATCATTACTTCTTTAAAAATATGCAGTTAGCTCTGCTGAATGCTATAGTTTAAGTCCCAAAATAGCTATTTTTGATTTAAAAAAGCCACAAAGAGCACAAAGAAAAAGAATTCTTCTGTTTCAGATTAACAGCACTTCCAAAACAAAAAAACACATGTATGAACAAAGAGATGAGCAAACACTGGTTTTCTTTCACAAATTTTAGTAAAACATGATCTTTTCTTTATACTTTATTCTCCATCACTCAAAGGTAACTTTCCTTTTAGACTTTCTAAGAACAGCTATGTCATAAATTACCTCAAATACCTCCTATCTTCATCCAACTGAAAGCACATTTCTAATTCATACCCATTTCTGAGCCTCTTTCACTGATTTCTGTTGAGCTTTGCATATCTCAGTTCTGACTTCAGCTGAATGCCAAATATTACATTTCATAGAATCACAGAACAGGGTTGGAAAGAACCTTAAGATCATCTACTTCCAACCCCCGACAGGGGAACACTATGGAAGAAAAGAGTTTTTTAAACATGCGCATGTGCAGGAAGGTAACTATTTTTTATAGGTATTTATACACACACAGTATTTACATCCATGTAGCATCTAGATATTATTTCAACATAACACACTGACTGTTCATGATATAAACATGGAAAAGGAATTCTACAGATAATGCCCAATGTATTAGTATTATACATAATTACACCCATGGCAGCGGCACTACTTTCAGTTTAGCTGCTTAATCATTCTTTGAGATGAGTTTATAAACACTGGCTAGTTACCTAACAATACATAACAGAGATTAGCTCACATTTCTAAGGAAGGAGCTCCACAATTTTTCACATTAATGTGCTGTTTGGAAAACTTCTTGTAAGATGGACCATCAAAGTATGATGCTATGTTGTATTTCCCAAAATGCCTTAAGACTGTTGCAGCTTTACTTAAAATAGCCACACCCGGGCAGCATCATAGCAATTTACATTGAAGAATGTAAAATTTAGTATAATTACATGGCACATAGGCATAGTTTTTTTACTAACTTAAGTCTGACGTGCTATGTTTCATGGATAATGTCTTTAAAAAATAAAGCAGAAAGGAGCCAGCAGACATTTCAAACCCAGTCTCTATTTGTGACCAAGTTTACTTCACTCAGATCAGTAATTTCATCCTTGATACTTGCATAATAGGGATAAAAAAAATACAAGTTAACTAATAATAAAGTTCTTCACATTTTATATTATTTCAAACCAACCATATACAATGTAGGATACATTTTTTGTTTAATCTTATGGTCTACTAACAGTCAAAGTGTCCAGACAACATAATCAGAAACTAATACTGAAGACATGTTTTAAGCTATAGGTAAATCATAGATTTTCTTTTAATTTCATGGTGCTAACACACAGAGCATTTTTTCCTGTTAAGTGCTTGAATACCCACATTAAAAAAATCAAACTGTTCATTATACTACAAGAAGTAACTAACATCCTCTTTGTCGATACTTAGGAAAAACAGGAAAATAAAGAACATAGAAAAGATTAAGCTTAGGATAAAATTAACTCTACCACAGTGTTAAACCTTTTGCAATGCACACTTCACTACTCACATTATCTAAATAAAACTGCAAGCCTTGTATGCTGCCTGTGAGGTCAGTAACACTGAAGATACCAGAAATAGAAGCTGTGATTAGAAATGACATGGAGCAAGATACCATTTGAAAGGTCTGGCTAATCTTTTTTTCTTCACCAAGAGTATTTTAATTTCTCTCTCAGAACAGTGGCAACACTATAAACGAATACAGTTTTTTAAACATGCACATTGCAGAAAGGTAACTTTTTTTATAGATATATATACACATACAGTATTTATATAGCATATAAAATATGCTGGATTCTGGCCATTTTTCAGTTCATTTATACGTTTATTATACATAAAATTTTTTAAGAGCCTGTAAAGATTAATCTGCACTTTAGAAAGCAAAGTAAAAGCTAATGGAATCTCAGAGAAACCAACAGCAAGTGCGTCTCCAAAGTAAATGAAATCCTCTGTTATAATGGCTACATATAGTGTTAAAACTTCTCAACCTTTCATCTAGCCAAATCTATATCTGGATATTCACCTTTACTTTAAAGTCATCTACCACCTATTAGCTGGGCTGGAATCAGACACTCAATCAAGCACATATCTCTGACAAGCCACAATCCAATTCTGGAACATTATTGTCAGAGAGAGAATGTACATTGTGATATTGTATGAAAAATGGACAGAAATCAAACGAGCTGGTGTATGAGTACAGGCACCTTTGGTTACATTAGCAACTGTGCGTATACCTCCCCAGAAAAACAGTGAGTTCATAGATTACCTCAGCAACTTTTGGAGGAACTCCATCACCGAGAACTTCCCTGATGAAGCACTGCTGAGTCATGTAATACGAGAGGCCACAAGTTCTCTTGAAAGCATCTTTCAGTCGCTTTAGCTCTATGTCTGTAACTGTGTTGAGCGAGGGGAGAAAAAAAAGAGTTGGTCAGTAAAGGTGCTGTAGAAATGTCATAGCTTCCGGACTCTCAAAATCCCGTATGCCTTACATTTATCTTAACAATAAAGAGATTGGAAGAAATTAAATGCACAATTTCACCTAAATAGTGGGAAAACCTGACTACTAGAAAATGAGATCTAGTAATCTAATTCTTCCAAAAAGAAAGAAGCAGACCTAAAGCTAAAATCAATGATTACAACAGTTCACTGCCTAAGTTTTCTCTGCCTACAACAGCATACTATTATTTGTTCTAAATTAAGCCCCATTATTGTCACACAAAAGGCAAACAAGGTAGCTTTATGATCAGTTTTACACTGCATGTAAGCCAGAGAAATGATCTGTAACCAGCAGTGGTGAATATTATTAAGAGCAGCTTTGGCAGCATACTTCAAGCAGTTTCATCAAGCACCCAGGCTACTCTTCTGGATTAAAAAATAAAACTATGTAAGTACCACTTACGTGCTCGTAAGACAGTTCAGCAAATCATGAATTTAACAGGAATTCTACAGTTAAACTTTGCACTAAATGTAATTCCTCATGGAAGATTTTCATGCACAGTCAACATCTGCTCACCAGCTAAAACCTGTTCAAACTTGTTTCCAATCTGTAAATGTTAAGTTTGATGACAGACATCCCATTCATACACGAGCTTCCTGAAAAGCAGCCCCTGCTTCCAGATTGCACAAGCATAAAGCAACTTTCTAAGGAAGCGTTGATGTATCTTGCTGAACAAAACAAGTCACCTGGATCACATGTAAGTACCATGTAGTGCAAAAAGAGCTATCTATCATCTAGAAGCCAAAAGCAATGATGCTGTACATGATAGCTGCTTTACTGTATTTATAGTAAGGTATTTTCCATGCCCTGATATAACAAGCCAGACAGAAACAATACTGACATGGCCAAAAGCTTGTCAAGCTTTTTGTCAGCCAAAATAAAACAGGATACTTGAGAGCTTAATCCAGCACTCTCTTCAAAGCTTCTACACTTCAATTCATTCATCAAAAGAAAAATCACTCCTTAAATCACGTTGAAATATTCCTCCCTAATTCTAATGCCAGTCAACACTGAAACAGACCAGTGACTTCCTGAGCAGTTGTAGTATAACCAGATATCGGGTTATGTTTCTTTTCAAATTTTTATTACAGATTCTGGGGACTTTTGACCAAAAAACCCAATCAAAGGATCTAAGAAATAAACCTAAAATGTGACGTCCCACCACCACTGGTGCTATCAGTTAACATGGATGTGGCAAAAGACATACTCAAGTTATCATCATCACATACCTTGTTTTAATAAAACAAGCATACTTTATATGGCAGATGAATGTTGGTATAATATTATTACCTAGCTTATATAGTGTATAATTTCACTGTTTCATACTAGCATCTGCCCACAGAGTCATTTTCTTTGTGTATTTACATGTGATGCTTTAATGAACGCTCAAACACTGGTGGGCACAACAGTTGAAGTTTTCTTCCCTAGCTAACTGGAAACAGACTCTCAGATATGGTATTTACAACTCGAAGCACCATTCTCCACACTCCTCAGCTCTTCTGAATTACAGACACAGGAAGCAAAATAATTCTGCAAAGAAACCGACCCTCAGGCCACAGCCTTCCCTCCAAACATGCGCAAGGAATTAGAAGTGCTTCCCATCAGAGATGCTTCACCTCTGCTCCTACTCGCCTCTTCTGCACAATGTAACTACAGCAAGTTTTCAGCCAGCAGAGACAACTCCCCAGCACATGTTTAAGGGGTAAAAGCTTGTGATTGCTGAGGGGACATAAAAAAGGGGTGCAATCAGGCTCGTTATTTTGGCAAGGTAAAGCAAACAAGCCAGATCCTGGACAGACTCTAGCAACAGTTCTTTGATGAAGATACTTTAATTCCTCGTATTTTTTAATATGCATGCACATACACACACACTTTTAATAAAAACAGACCCTGCATTCTGCTTCTTTTCTCCCCTTTGTCAATCGCTGTAACTCCTCACCAGCTAATTCAATCTGGTTTGTGGTCATTTGGGAAAAGAAATACACATACAAACAAAGCATTAACTCACCACATGCTTACACATATTACAATAGACTTTCAAGGAACATAATTACTGCTTACTGCTAAAATAAGGTTGAAACACACACAACATATACAGCCACTTTATACAGCATTGTGTCACTATTGATGTTTACAGGTTTAGCTTCCTGGCTGCAGAGACAAGTCAAATAATTTTCATCAGAAATCATAAGAGAAGTATATTTTCCTGCCATTCATTTATAACCACTGACTTTGTGTCCCTTGATCTAATTCCTAAAGGTTTTTCCCCAGGATGGCAGCAAGATGGGGAGGAGTGAAGGAGGCTCCATATGAACTCAGCTGCATACCAGTTCCACACAGCTCTGGTTACCTTCCAGCTACTGTCACTGCTGAGCCCACATCCTGCAAAAGCACTTCTCAATGGGAACACAAGTATAATCTTGCTGTCTTACTCTTGTGCACTATGTTGTTGTTAGGATTAATTAAAAGAAATGCAGCAGCCCATAGCCATGTAAACTTCCAATTACTGGTTTAATAGAAAATTTTATTTATCCAATAAATGTGAACTGACTACACTTAACAGGCCAGAGTATCAAGTGATTTTAGTCAGTCAGGTTCTTTTCTAATCATAAAATTTACTGGCCATTCCTTTATGAGATTTACCTGTATTAACAGAAATTAAAGTAATTTCTAATACAACAACGTTAACTGCAGACCATATTACGACTCCATTCCTAAGCATACAAAACAAGTCACATGTTTGCAGTAGTCACTGAAATGCAACCACCTCTCTGGTGACAGAACAGCATAGAGCCAAACTCTGGTGCAACTAAGAGCAGTGAATTAGTTCAGCCCTGGTAGAGCTATAGTTTTCCAGTTCCATAGGGCAGTGAAGGCCTCTACTCCAAGCAAATAGGTCTCACTGTATTGAGTAAAGGTGACAAGTAGAGTGAGGAAACTAGGACCAACTACATCCTGGGAACACACAGCAGGCAGCAGCCATCGTTACTTCCTTCCAGCTACGACTGCCAAGTGTGTACTTCAGGCAGTGTTCAAGAATAGGAAAATTCCATACCTACATATCTACCACAGAAGAGACTGGACTGCTGCTGAAGGTGAGGAGAAGGTTGGGAAGACTTCTCAACCGAGACTTCAAGAAGAACTGTCAGTATATCATTTAATAGTAGATGATAAGCTGATACCACTAGTCCATGTTACATTCCAAAAGCAAGTTATCAGTGCTACGGAGCACTTAATATCATTGGTTGCTGGCAGAATCTACAAAACAGGTCATGGAATTACAGGAAAGGTAATTACTTCCATTCATTCCCCAGGACATATTAAAATGACTGATGTTGGCCATTTAAAATCATCTGTAAAGCTTTGTAAAAATAAGTTCATTATACATTTTAGATCCAGGCACATGAAAGTACTACTGAAATGAGCAGAGTATAAATCAAAGATATTATCAATGTTTAATATGAGTCTGGAAGATAAATAAAATATTTGAATACAGAATCCCAACACCAAAGTACCAATTATTCAACAGAGACAGAACGTGATGGTGTGGTGAGAGAAAATAAAACCAAGCCTTAAATTAGGAAAGTAACATTTCTAGAAGCAATACATCCATGACTATAATAATATTACAAAATGGAGCACTGATATACCCACAAGCTACGTTTCTTTCTCTCAATTCCATAAATTCTATGCCCATAGAGGTATTTTTAATCCCACCTTTAGAGGTAAATATAGCTAACAGCCCCGTTTCCTACACTGACTTAAGTTCCTCCATTAAGTATATTCACTTTTTCCAAAGGAATAGTTTTACTAAGGACTTTTAGGAGCCAGCTGTCCACAAACACCTCAGAGAAAACCATTCACAAGCTGCTTTCACTACACATACAAGCAGATACTACATTATTGGATATGCTGTTGTTGCATTCATAACCTGACAGTGAAAAACAGAACACGTAAGACTTCCCAAAATAAGTTTATAGTAGTCAACAGAGCGAAAACCATCTCCACATCACTCCTACCAGTAACAGGTGGCACAACCTCAATACTACTGCAGAGAAAGCAGCACAATTGGAACTGCACACCTAATTCTTCACACTTCAAGACTACAGAAGCTAACTTTTTACTGTTCTAATTCAAAAGAATAAAAACAAGCTTCAGTATTTAGCTACTGTATTGTAATTCTTCAAAACATATCTGCCCAATTCCAAAAACCACTACTGAAACAAATGGTCTTTTCCATAACAGGAACAGTCACAGACTGTGCCATTCTGTCTAGGTAACTGTACTTATACAAACCTCCTCAGTGCTATGGATGGTTTCCAGTAAAGTTAAAGACAGTTTAACTGAAGATTAGTGCTGCATCCAACTCTCCAGAGAATATTCGAGCCCCAGTTTGTTTAATAATGTTTAAATGAAACCATGCAACCTCAGCTAAAAATGCCACCACCACTGAAAGTAATTGTAATAAACCTTCAGCTGATCCAACTGCTGAGGGTGTTTTTGTTTAATGGTGTTACTTACACTTAATACTGTTTATATGGATTTATGACTCTACTATTTCTTTTAAATTCATATCTGTCCAAGTAATGGTTTGTGCAGTGCCTTCCAAAACAGTCCCGTGCTGGGAGCCGCCCTCTCTGCACCGCTTTCACTGCACATGTTTATCACCAAGTCATCCCAGAATTTTCCCATTAGGATAAAACTGTACTGAAGCTCAAATTATACATGCCTAGATGCCTGACTCTAGACTTAAACCTTATTTTGCCACACACAAAAAACTGCCCTGAATTTCAGAGGGGATCCCCACCAGCTGTGTCACTGATATAAGAAATAGGAGCTGCAGGGAATCTGTCTCAGAAAAAAAAGATGCTACGTTTATGTAGAAGCCTAATGTTAGATACCCACATTCTGGGCTTTAGATAGCATGTTCCACTTGAAAAAGAAAGGCAGGCAACATCCCTGAAGTTACTGCCCTCCGCCTCCTTAAAACTAAGAGGGGTGTGTAAAACCAGGGTTAATTATCTGCAGAATTTACTGTCTACTACTCTGCAGTGTTTACATGTGCTCAGTCAGCTACTCTCAAATATAGTGTTTTGTACAAAAACTGTAGCCCAAAGAGTATACATAAAACCATAACTGATGTATCACAGTTTCTCTTCAAGCAGCAGATACTATTCTTTTTTCTTAGCCATTCTGTAATGTTGAAGCAACAGCTTTAGATATACCTTAAGTTCTGTTTAACTAAACTAAGCTGGAGGCAATCAACCCTTACAACGGAGTTTGGCAAGTTTTGCAGACACATTCTCTATTCATTTTATCTTCTCTTCACGTCCTGTAGCACTAATCCCACCCCCACCCCCCTTCTTGCCTTTAGCTTGGAAAGTTTTAAAATGCATTGTGAGCAATGTATGGTTCAAGGTACAGCACAACCTCTGTCACTTCGAGACAAAGGTCATACTGAAAAGCCCAGGACAACCTTATACAACAAACACCCATGCAAAACTCAGCAAACTGGGAAGCAAATACCTGTCTCAGCAAAAGTTACTCTGCTGTTACAAGACTACTAGCAAAATTTATGAAGAGTCATCATAAAAATATGACTACATAACTAAATACACCTAATATTGGTACTTTTGCTTGTTCACTTCCTGATTTAGAAACAGAGAGAGAGGAGAATTGTTCCATCTAAGCCAATTCCTCACCAGTCGAAGTACCTACATTGCGTACTCTGTCATAATTCCTTAGAGACTAATGAATCTAAGCTAAGGTTTGCACAGATCACCTCAATACCACGCTTTATTCAAATACTGTAAAAAGTAGTTTAAAACTTCCTTAACTTACTCTTTTTGTTTTAACGATGCAACACTAGAAACACTATTGAGGCCAAGAATGTAACTGCCATGCACTACAGTCTCTGCTTGGCACCAGTAACTAACCTGCACCTGAAGCGAGGACCAACAAAGAAACTTATCTTCCCATCTTTCAGCATATGGCTGCTCTCCAATGCCCTTGCAAAAGAAGTGTAAAGATTTACACACGCACTGAAGAGAAGCAACACCTTAAAGGTGCTTTAAGATGTTATAGTCCACATGTGAATGTTGAGCATTGCAAGAAACATACTCATTTTTGAGGGAACTTGTCTAAAGGTTAAAAGAAGTGGCTAGATAGGCTTAATGGATTTATTACAGCTGATATAACATAACTACTATATACCTTCCCTGTGACATGCGCAGTGAGAACAAGCACAGTGAATGCATTTTAAATTCCTACTTACTATCTATCAGGAAAGTCAGACCAGCCACAAAAATACATTCCTTTACAATGTTTCTTCCTCTACCCACCAAAATGCAGGCACAACTATTGTAAAATGCTGTGGTGATGCAGAATGAGATACAAACTGCGGCTTTCAAAAGCATACAGTTGTCTGTTGTAGGAAAAGGTCAGAATAAAAGCACAGCACTTGAACTCTTAATACTGCCCATACATTCAGGCAAGAGACACTTAAACCTCTCCATTTCTTAATTGTCTCAACACTAAAATGAATATAAATTATAGTCTACATCAGACAGATGTTTGACAAATGATCTAAGCTACTCTGTAAAAGTACTGTAAGCTACTACCAAGAAGCTGCTTTAATCAGTAAAAAGGACAGAATCCTAATAGTTTAACTGAGGGTAGGTGGAGTTAATCTGCCAGGGCTACTATAAACTGAGAGCCAGTTTACGTAGTCTATAACTAACTGGACACAGACACAATGCACATACCCATTTTCTTTCTTTTCATCTTATTAGAGAAAGCAGCAACTGCTGAAAATAAATGACTGGTTTCATAGCCTCTATTTACACCAGAATCACAAAAGAAACATGCATATCATCACTTCCATTAGTATGAATAGCAGTAACAGCACTAAAAAGCTGATAAAATCTTTGTCTCAGAAGCTTAAAATATTTTATTTGGCTACATGAAATCATTTATTCTAGTATAAAGGCGGCCAGCCAAAAAAGAAAGAGAAAAGCCAAGATAAAAGACCACAATGTAGTGACAATGCTGAAAATCAAAACAGGAAACTAATTACTGCATAAGCAGGAAGAAAAAAAAGAGAGGATCAGAAGTTCATTTAAGGTAAAGGGTCAACAAACTTGGAGCTCATCTGACTAAAGTACCTTATCTAGTAGGCTGGTACTTTTCCCCAGAATTGGAAGCATCCAAATGCCCACAACATTCTACAAACACACACAGAATTTGAATTTCCAATGTCACTACTGGATGCCAACCAGCTTGCTACATCAGGCCCCTAAAAACCCCATAAAACTGAAACCAAAAGGACATCACCAGCCCTGCAGATCTCAACTCTACAAAGCAAGCGGTAATTTGCCACCATGAGCATAGCGTTGCACTTATTCTTCACTAAAAATAACCAACCCTGAATTTTAATGAAACAGATAACTTGACCATCCTTCTGCAAACAAACTTCACTCACCTCAAACTCCTCCCGACTTTCAGCTCAGGTTTGAAGAATTCTAGTATTTGGATTTTTAAGTGACAGTTTTACAGGTTCAATATCAAACTCACAGGGCACATAATTCTCTATCCAGACAATTATCTTCCCTGTAATCACTCGCTCAATATTTCCCCCAGGAATCTTCATCCTAGTTATACATGGAAATTTTATTACTTTTTTCATTAGTCTTTATTGTGACTTAATGGCTGCGGTTCTGCAGTTGTCAAGAACCAAAGCAATTACTAAAAAGCTTCAAAGAGGCAAAAATGTGCAAGTGAACGTAAAGCATGCTTGGGAACGACCCCAAACAGGAAGAACAAATTGCAAAATACAATTGAGATAAATGAACCAGCTCTGACTAAAAAGAAAACCTCCACATCCACCCCTGGCTGCCAAAAAGGGATCCACTGGAGAATATTCTGGGGGAAAGCAAAGCCAAAAAAGTCCTGCTTCCCCTAATGCAAAAAGTTAATCCACTCTTAAGGAGTCTTTCATAAGCAGAGTATCAAAAATGGCACCATTCAAATTACACAGCGATCTCGCTAAAGACTTAACAGTCTTAACATGACGTTTACCAGTAACGGGAATTTAAGGATAACAGCAACACAGTCTTGGTTATTTTGGAAAAAAAATAAAACCCAAAATAAAACAAATCAAATTATTCAATCCAGTTGTATTTTTTTCCTCCTATCTATTCTTTGGAGTTTGGTAGTAGTGGCTCATCCTTATATTAGACCAAACTGTAATGCGTATCAAAGGTTTAACATCTTGTGTGCAGAGACAGAAGATGATTTAGTTATTACAATAGGATTTGCCAATTTTCTGTAACATGAATACTTAGCACTTATGTGATGCTTTTAATCTTCAAAGAGCTTACTTCTCACAGTTACCATCCTCAAAAAGAATGCCAGTAAGTATCACTAGCCTGTTTTATCCATCTATAAGGTCCGTCAGGGCACACACACGTTGCTATTTGGATTGTGTATGCTTCAAGCAAACCTAATCAGTACAGGTTCTGTGACAAAACAACCCTCCCCATAAGACTAGTGTGGAAAGGAATTGCTCCATAATAGCCCCAGCAGTGAAATAATCCTCCCACCATCTGAACACTTAAATCTTATTGGCTATATTTTATATCCTGAGGAATTACAGGAGCCTGGTTTTATACGCTTACCAGTGCAACCCTGTAAGCCACAGAAGCAGCCTGAAAGAGCCTGAAAATTCAGAAACCTCTGCAGATCATTAAAATAACTTTCACGATGTGTACAATCACAAATATAAGTGCAACAGACAGCCGTATTAAGGACAAAAGTAATTGCTCTTATCAATTAAAGAACTGGTAAGCTCATTCTCAATGGCAGTGATTTCTAGCCCTGATTAATCACAGTGTGCCACCTTTCCTGCCCACAGAGCCCTGTCAGAGCACTTAGCTCTTCTGCCAAGACGAGGTGCTGTTACTGCTCTAGATGCTTTGAATAAATGATTGCTGACCCTGGAGAACACAGCTAACTGACCAGCACAGCCAGGCGTGAAACAGTACAGAAAGTCACAGGAAAGGCACAAGCTTTCAGTGGCTTTAAACACAGAGCATAAGCCATCCTGCAGCAACAGCACCAAGAACCCTGAGCTCCCGTCAAAAGACAAGTATGAATGAGAAGTTAAGGAAGCTCTGAAAGCAAGCAACCCAGTCTGGGATGCCTGCCTTCACCTTATCACAGCCATCGCTCTTTGCCCAGATTCAAACCTCTTTATTCCTTATTTTTCTTTTTTTTATTTTCCACTACTGTTTTCTTCTGATGCTTCTTCCTAGTTTACGTGGTTTGTACCTGATTTCCTAGGATGATGGGTTTAGCTCTCAATCTTCTCAGTATTTAAAATAGATATTTACTCCAATTTAGATTAGAAACAAAAATCTGTTCTTCTGAGCTCTCCTTTCATCAGTTTTCCTGGCAAATACCATGAAAGTTTGTATTGCCACAGGTGAGCAGAACAGCTTCTGTCACAACTCGGAAAAGCTGCTTCCACTGTATTACCACCATGAAAATCATCCAGACGTTTATGCTGTTAAGATACACAAAATTACATTATCTAACTCATTTCCAAGAAATAAACAGCCTATTAAAATAAAAGGCAATAGCAAATGCCAACTATGTAAATGCAACCACTACATATGGACCTTGCTACAAAATAAACTGTAATACAACAAGTATTTCACATCCTGTCTCCCGAAAGTGCCAAAAATACTAAATGTAGCTATACGATGAATTGTTCTTTAACTAAAAAAATATAGTCTAAGCCTGAAAGCTGAATACAATCTGAAACTTCTACACGGGAAGGCTGTTTCCCATAGCCTGTAGTGAGGACAAAGTCCAGGAGTTCTAATTCACAATTGCTGGTATAGGTTTGATCAAGTATTTACTCAAGCGTTAAGTCTCTGGCAGCCAAAAAGAGCCAACTCTAGTTAAGCACAGTACGTAAATACTATGACAAGTAAAGAATAATAATAGAATCGGATAATATTTGTACACTGCTAAATCTTAATTTCTGAAGTTGAGGGGGCTGGTCTCTGCTCCCAAGCAACAAGGGATGGGACAAGAGGAAATGGCCTCAAGCTGCACCAGGGGAGCTTTAGACGGAGCTGAGGAACAATTCCTTCCCCAAAGGATGCTGAGGCATTGGAACAGGCTACCCAGGGCAGTGCTGGAGTCACTGTCCCTGGAAGTGTTCGCACACGGTGTAGATGTGGCCCTCATTGACATGGGTTAGTGGTGGCCTTGGCAGTACTGGGCAACGGTTGGACTCGATGATCTTAAAGGTCTTTTCCAACCCAGTTGATTCTGTGATTCTGTGAAGTCAGAAGAAAAATATTACTCACTTGCAAGTCAAGTGTTTTGGCACAAACACATTGCACATATGTACATATACACACAGCTGATGGACAACAAAAGGCTCTGTATTCCAAGCCTTCCTATTCTCAATACATCTGTTTATATAATCTCAAACACAAATGCAATGTGAAGTATTTTTGTGTCAGGTCACAAATTAATGTCTTCTGTTAGACTGTTATAAACACATAACCACCACTTTGCTGCACAATCTGTGAATGGCTTACAACTCAATGCAGAATCACAAACAGAGACAGCAGTCTATATGGTCAAGAAATAAAACATGTAGTTCATTTCAGGACCCTATTCCATGGTCGGTAGAACACCCAAGAACTGAATCAGAGATTTATTTAACAGACAAGAGCAAACAATCAGCATCATTCTTTCCAAACTCCATTTCCACTGCTGCATCTCCAACTAAGAGAAATCTCCACTAACATCCAAGGACTAACATTTTGAAGCACTATCCTGAAGGACACCACACTAGCTTTAAGTATATCTGTGCTCTGTTACAATATTTGTCTCTAGAAACATTCATCATTAGATGTATACTGCTCCTAAGGTCCTAAATTCAGAAGAATACATCAGCCAATTTAGATGCACCATGTAACAGCTGCCCAGGAAACAACCTTCCAGTCATTTTGCTGCTGCTGACCAGTTTAGGTTGATGTGATGACTCAAATTGCAGAGTTCATATAAACGCACTGTCCATTGTTTCACAGAAACTGAAAAGGTATCAGAATGACTTAACACTAAAGAGCGACAGTGTCAGCAGTTGGAATCTCTCCTTGAATCTCTGAAGAGACTCACAAGATATCCTCAAGTACATTACAGAAGCAGCACATCTACATAATAAACTATGAACTTTTTGCATGAAGAGATATTTATGAAATATTTTATATTCTGCTTTTTAACCTCTGCTCTTGTAATACTCATGCTTCTGCAGATATTTAGCCCGTGTTCTACATTAGAATTAGTGTATATTATGGGTCCTTCCTCCTTTAACCTATCTGCATTGCAATCTGCTCATTACTGAAAGAATAAGATTAGTTTACACAAAATAGTTACACAACTGTTCTTTAAGCAAGGTGAAAAGAAGACAGTGCTGAACTGCAGGTAACACAAAAAAGTGGGGAATTTGTTAGTGGTGAAAAGAGTGATTCTAATTCTTTAGGAAAAGAAAAATGATGCTGTTAGCTGGAGGACTGGAAAACAGGGATGAGAAAGTTCTTCTATTATTTTTCCACTGATAACAACCTTCGTTCACATCCTCAGAAGGCAGAGCAGGCTACGCTGACTGCACTAACTGCTGCTTCTTCTTAAAGCAATCCTGCTTCAGCTATGTGAAGTGCAAATCCACTTTTCTAATTTTTAAACTAAAATCCAGGATTTAACTGTATCACATTGTTAGGGAAAAAGTGGTAAAAGTCTTCTTGACAAGACTAGGAAATTTCCAGTGCAAAGAAAGATTTTGTTTCTGGATAACACCTAACGAGAAACATGGATTGAAAGGAAGTGCTTCTTCAGCCCAAAATAGAGTCATGATACCATATTCAGGTTCATTTTTAGAACAAATTCAATCTGCAAAACTGAAGTTCTCATAATTACTTTCCTAATACTTTCAGTTCTTTTTCTCTACATTCACAGCCATTAAATCTGGCACCTCCTGTTCTGCTCAGGTTTCTGAGTTTCTGCCACATTTTATTCATTCAAGGTTTCAGAATTTTAAAAGAAAAAAAACCCAAATTAAAGTGGTAAAATTAATCATTTAAGACAACTGTTTGTTGTAAGTTCCACTGAGATAGTAGCATATACCTGTTAAAGCATTTCAGTTTATGACTTGCTGCCAAAGCAGCCTGCCACAGGATAAAACCTGAGCATTTTCACTACCACTATAAATTAAGATAAGGAATATCAATTCAAAACACAAAAGAAATATAAGTATCTATTCTATATTACATACTTGACATGAAATTAAATCATATGAGTAGATGACAACTGAAAGATCGGCTCACAAAAAGACAAGACACAATGAATAAAAAACACAGCTTGTAAGGAAGAATTCCAAAGGACTTTAATAGGTTTTATTGTTAAAGAATGAAGAACACATTTTTCTACAGAATGCAATTATCCCTTCTTCTGGCCCGGTGACATTGCCTCTCATAACTTCTCGGTCCAATTCAGACTCTAAGAGAAACTCTAAAGGGTTTCTCCTTTATAATTATCATCAAAATAAATGTTTTACAAGACACTGAAAGGTATCATTGTGTTTTCCTTTGTAGTTACTGGTTAGAAGCATGTGTGGCACCGATGACTGACGTGGCTGCCTCACTCCAGACTAGTTCCATGCTGCCTTTCCTTGCGGCTCATCACATGCACCTGTGGAGAGCCTGACTAGAAGAGAACTCAAATCCCTTTTAAGGTACAGGATGTCTCACTGGCTGTTTAAAAACAAGTGTATTGCAATGTGTAAAGCCAGATGATATTTCTGCCCACCTCCTCAGTTTGTCCAGAGATATCCATTATGAGTAAGGGGCTGTCCTGTTAGTTTCAACAGCATCCATGTACCAGAATCTCTGGATGGCTTTCAGTGCATTGCACCTCAATGCATTAGTGAGTGCATTAACCTATGCAGCCTACGCATACCATTCCAGAAAAGAGAGTGTTATTTTGTCCCAAATCCACCACACGCCAAGCACAATAAGCTTCTAGACTTATCAGCATACTTCCATGTGATAGGAGAGGCTCATTATTGTTGAGATAGACTAAAAGGAGAAGGGAGAGAAGGGTGTAAACACACTAGAGATCATGGCATGTCACTGGATATGCCAAGTCACCCTACCTGTGATAGCTAATCACTTTAGTGGCAGCAATGATTCATGTAAGTAACTATTTCAGCACTTGCACCATTTTAAGTTATGCATACAATCAGAAATAAACCCTGGCCATTCCAAACTGTCTTGATTATTATTTGTCCAAACCTTTCTCAGGCATGTCCTGTTTTGTGTCAAAACTATACAAAAACCTTGTTAAAAAAAAAAAGAGGTAATTTTGTTATGATTTACAATATACTAACTTATTAGATTATTTAACCAAGAAACACACTCCTCTAGTTCCTAAAGCTCAGCCATGTGTCCCTAGTACACTAAAATCATCAAGGAGATTTTTTGTATTGTCATTATAGTGAATGACTTACTGGTCTACACAGGAAAATGCTATGGCTGCAGCAGTTTTCAAACAGATTTGGTGAACCACTACAAAGTGGATGCAGACACATTTTGTTTCAAACCAAGACCTGAACCCAGCTCATATCCATTAAGAATCAGGAATCCAGAAGAGCTTTTACACCAACTTTATAAAACTGCAGTTAAAAGAGATGCACTCTTTACAAATGCATCCCTACCTATAAGGATTACCCAACCCTGCTCAACTGTAAACACAAGCTCATTAAAAAAACACTTCAGGTGTTAAAATTCATATGTAAAAAAGAAATGCTAAGTATTATTACAGAGCTAAGCTGAAAACACTAAAGCTATACAGACACAGTCCTCACTAACAAAAGAAAGATGTCCCTGAAGAAATCACAAAAGAGAAAGTGCACTAAGATTTTGCCACTCTTTAGGCAAGCAAGGTGTTTTTATTCCAGTAAGTGCTAGCAATAACATAGTATTCAAAGTTTTGTGAATTAGACCCTTTCAAACTCTTAGGCAGAATCTACCTTAATAGCTTTTTCTTTTACATTCATCTTTGCCCAAAGGCTTCATTGTCTCATTATGTAAATGACTTTTTCATATGAAAATTAAATGTTAAAGATGCTTTTTGTAGTTCTTCAATACTGCAAAATATCACATGGACATTCACAGTAATTCAGACTATTTAGAATTAACCTCCAGAACTTTATTCCTATAAAGAAGCTTTACTAGGAAATCATCAGTTTTATTATGAAGAACATCAAAGACTAGATTGTAGAATGCAGTTCTGAAAACACGCATGCAGAACTTGAAGACCTGCATGTATACCTTCAGCACACTTTCCACTGCATGTCCTTGTAGAACACAGCTAGCAGTTAGTAACACTCAACTGGAGCTCACCTGAAGAGAGGTTGGGCAGTTCAAATCATATGCTGTGTTCTCCTCAGTAGCCTTCACTGAACACCAAGTCCCACATGTTATTCAAAATAATTCTGAGTTACCACCAAACAGTTCAGTACTGATAGATACCAAGGGCACAGCAACAGAATGACAGAAAACACCAGACTCATTATAAAGGCAAAAACTTATCAGTCAAGGGCAGGCAGAAAAAGTTTCACTCTTATACCACTGAAGAACACAACTTCACAGGTGTCCATAAATACCCAACGCCTAGCTTCCACAGGGAGACACCAAACATTTCTTGGTGCACTCCCTCAGTCAGTGACAGTAAAATAAGACCACAGCTCCCAACCCAAGGAGGAACACAGCACCTATCCAGCCCTGCAGGACTCAAGTGGAAGCACAGCTCCTCATTGAGCAAATCTTAACAATTAATAGACTACTGTTTAAATAACCCAGGAGGCCGTAAAAACCTCAACTGAGTAGCTCTGGGTTACAGCAGTCCTTGAAATAACTCAGTGGACGAAAACAGTTACGGTATTTGAAAATGCAACACTTGTTCTATCCCCTCCCTCCTCCCCTTTCTGTATGCTCACTGTATTTGGAACTTCCAGGATGAAAAAAAGCAGGATTATATTAAAAATAATTAGTAGCTAAGTCATACAGATGCCATAAGAGCTCAAGGACATACGACTCATTAGACCTACTTGGCACTTCCCATATACCAAATTATTTAGAACCAATGTAGAAATTCACAACCTAACCAAAAATATACTCAACTTTCAGAAGATATTCTGTTAAATTACAGACATTAGTAACATCTGGGGTTGTTTTTTTCCAAATACAGAAAACATAATAATCAGCCCTATCACAAAGCAGCAGTTTTATAATAATCTTGATTTGTAGAATTAAATAGACGTATCATGCCTCACCCAATCACATCACTTGCTAATGCTATGTTCTTTTTCTATTCTCACAAAGCTTGTCATCCCTTCACAGGCCCATTTTTTGACCGTGATTTTTGTTTAAGTCCTAAGGAACCAAATGCTTTACTGATTTTCTGAAGTAAGACAGTAGGCTGACTTTCCTTTGAGCAGAAGAAAGGGGGTGAGGGTTGCTTTACTTATTTCTTCCACAGCGCCAGCAGCCAGAAAGTCTGATGCTGTTATAAGTCAAGTACAACAGGACTCAAGCAGTCCCCTCTTTCTTCCCCCCCATTTCGTATTTCATTAGAGATGCTCCACATCATTTTGAAAAGCTTCCTAGTTTCTATTTTTGTCTTATTTTATTTTCTCTGTAGAACACTGTCAGGTAGATTTAGGACCCTGATGTTGTATTTCACAAAAACAAGGTTTTACAAAATTCAAGATGAACAGAAATATTTCATAGAATCTATCTGGTTGGAAAGTATCTTAGGAGGTCATCCAGTCACCCTTGTGCTTGAAACTGGGCCAACAGTGAACTCAAACCAGTATGGGTATTTAATAAAAACAAAAAGCCAGGAGTAAAAACTAGAAAGTGATTAGAAAGAGGTGCCCATGAAAATAATTACTTCAATGATTGAAATACAAGAAATAAAGCAGGACAAGCAACAGTTGTATGAGCTTTGAGATACATAGGCATATACCTATAAAACATGTTTTGAGTACTCAGTTTTAGTCTACATCAATAGAAGAAAATACATTGTGTATATAATAGCCCGATAGTGTACTTTTAGCCTTCATCAAGATGTTTGACACTCAAAATCAGGATTTGTTCAGCTTATCCTTTAACTTCTAGCCAACATGGCTGGGATATTATATATTTACACTCATTTGGCAGCTTTCCTGACCACTTTGATTCAGGTCTCTAGTACCATGCTGACAGGACAAAAATGCATCTAATATTATGAAACTACTATTATGTAGAGACACAATTCACCTGCTGAAGTGAGAAACCAGAGGACTCTGAAAATTTACTGAATCATATTTCAAGGTTTTGAGGTCCTTTCACTTCAAGATATTCAACTGTTTCTTGTTTACAAGATACCTACATTATGAGATACAAGAAACCCCCTTTTATTGATGCACATACAGCATTTGAGCACTTACCAAGTTACTGCCCCAGTTGGTACAGATGGACTTGGTCACCATCTAAGAATTACTAAAAACCTACTAGAAGGCATGCAGTCAGCTCCGTCAGGACCACAGCACTCACAGAAGCTTAAGCAGAAGACAATATTTTCCTCCAATTCGTAAGTTTTCAACTGGTATTTCATAAAGAACTTCTAAAGATCACAAAAGGCATCTCAGGAAAGGAAACTTAGTTAGTTAACTTAAGTTCACTATACAAATGTTCCTCATTCCAATAGGAAATAACTTGAGCAGTTACATGAAGAGGTTGAAAACCACTGAGTACACTTCTCTAAACTTGGAACCTGAAGTGAAAGAAGAGAAAGTGGTCACTGCAACTTAACAGATGAAGAACTACAGATAAATAATCTCTCCTCTAACAGCAACCTCTTTTCATCAGTTCGTGGAAGCAGAATTCCCCGAGTCACTTGTGCATTGCAGCACATGCTCAACAAAGACTACTGAGGTATCCTCCCGAAACAAGTATCAGAAGTGAATGCCAGAGTTGTGAAATAATTACTGCTCTGTGAATTTGAATTACTTGCAGCTCTACAGATTTATAAACAGGAAGTGTGAAGCTATGCATTCATACCTGCTTTAATTGTATGACAGAGACCTAAAGCCATCAAATACTGGCTGACATAAGTCTCGCTGTATAATCTACACTGTCTCAACAGTGGATCCTATTCATTGTGAGAGCTGAAAGAAAAAAAAGTGGCTGACAAAGACCAACATATCCTGAAGAATCTTCACCTGCCTATGGCATCCAAGCACTGCTTTACAGATGAGAAGGAAAAGCAAGTAGAACAATTGCTTTCATGGGATATAGAAAGAAAAGAACAAACCACTAAAATGGTGCCCTGATTATTCTTCCTAAAAATATCATCTGGGATTTAAAAAGTTAATTTCATAATCAGGAGTAATAAAAGGTGATTTTCTCTGGGCTCAAGGGCTGAGTCCATGGATTTTGTCACCAGGTTGAGATTAAGACAACCTCAAATAAATGATTACATATTTGCACAAGTTTTCCATCGTCCTTTTGTCAGATTTATTATATCTGTACGCTTGAGGATGTTAATGATCAGACACCACATATATATGCCTTGATTTAAATAAATGTAGCTATTCTTCAAATTCAATCAAGACACAAAAGGTCATTAGCAAGATTTATCCTCTGCCCATCACAGAACATCAGTCATTTTTGGGAAGCACACTAACTAACCTTTTTTTTGGATTAAAGCGGGTTTTCATTGCTTTGACAGGCTTGATGTTCTCCAATTGGTGGAATCTTTGAGATGCACAAACATGAAAGAAAACTGTCTTCACAAATGACTACTTCATGACCTCTCCAGATGAAAATCCTGTGAAATTGATATACCTGCAAGTTTTCCCTCGGTATCAGTCAGTCTTTAATTGAATGTACATTTTTAAAAGATGGCACCATTTCTGTTCTTTCTTTTTGCTTTTTCTCAGAGATCACTGCACACAAAACACAATGAAATGGATCTATCTGCAGCCACTCATTTCTCCAAACAGTATACTCACTGAGCACACCAACACTGTGGCAGCTCTCCCTTCTTTACCTTGATTTAAGCAGAAAGAAAACCTCGCTGTCCTCTCTGGTGCAAATCTGACAGATCCATGATTATTCACTGACATTTCTGTTTAAGCAGTTACCTGACTGAATACTTAGCATATATAAACTGAAAATGGTGTGAATTAACATGATCTGGTTCAGGCAGCATTCACAGAAACTCTGACTATAGATTCTATAGTCTCCTAATTTCCAAGTACCTTCATAAATTTACACTGTCTGTGATTATATTCTGAAAGTTCCTTAAGCAGAACACATTAACAGTCACTGAAAAATGCAGTCCTTCGGGATGTGGAATAAACTGGCCATCAATACCACATAGCCATCTCTTTCCTACGGAATCCTTATTGAAATATTCTGTACACAACACAGCTCAGAAGCTGTTGTGCTGGAGCTAATGCAACAGTAACAGCAAGTTCTTCCTTTTATAAAGTTTTATTGGCTTAAACATAGCCCTTTAAGGAACGGGGTGTCAAGGCTGCCAGCAGAACAAGCAAAAGATAAAGCAGACTTCAGAGCTCTATCTCCTGGGTGGAAGGCAAGGCCTAACACTGAGCAGTTCTCAGAAAGAATGAGGACTCAAATCAGACACACACGTTGGAAAAGGCATCAAACCAAAAAGGAAAGTCTGCCTGACCTGAGGCACTGCCCTAGGAAACAACTGCTGTTGGAGCTGAGAGCTAAGAAAAAAAGCAGCAAGCTCAAGAGCCACATTTCCAGTTTATGCCATCGCAAACTTAAGCGTGATAAAATAACCAATAATCTTCTGCCCATTTTGCAATGAAGCGCTTCTTTTACTTCACCTGTAATGACCTGTTCATGAATTTCACCTCCTTACAAAGAAGTCACCCTCAGGAGGAGGTCTAAAGGGTTAGGAAGAACTCTCACCTCACATTCAGAACCCATACCTTTTCTACAGCAACAGGCAAAGTAGTGCCTCTGGCTACTATAAATAAGATGACTATAACCTGGCAGCGTTCATAACGAGAGAAGAGATGTCTAAAATAGCATCCCTTACTTTTCACTCCCAAACTATGCAACTGGACACAGATTTCACAGAACATAAGGAAAAAGGGAGACTGACGAGACTCAGTGTGACCTGCACTGGTGGACACAGGACAACTTCATCATACCCATCCACACAGCCACGTCATCCCCAGTGCAGTCAGCTGTCTGTGCCAACAAGGAGGGAAAAAAAATATAGAACTGCAGTACTACCTCACGCTCAAGGGTGAAAAAGGCCATTAACACCAGACTGCTCTCACGTTTTCATCTCCTTGAATAGAAGTTATATTTTAGCTATGGTTATTTATATTGTGAGCATTTAACCACAAAAACTCTCCTCACCTTCACAACCTTTGGTTACTCCCAAAATGGAATTGCAATAAATCAAATCGCAGCCATTCACAGCTTAAAAGTCAGCCTTATTTTCTGAAGCTTACAGAACCACCAGCACTCACTGCATTCTTCCAAGCATTCTGAACAACTGAACTTAAAATCAGCAAAACTCAAAAATATGACCACAACGTTCCGAATGCACACAGTTCCACAGGTCCAGTTAACCACTACTGATTACATGTGAGGAATTCACAGTTGAACACTTTGTACAACATGACCTCATATAAAGCTTTCTGAGCATTTAACAGCCAGGACACAGTGTTACAGAAGGTGGATCTAACTGGACATAAATATATTTGGCTTTCTTTTGTTAATGTTTATGTTTATCCACTAAGGCTGTTTGTGTCCACTCTGACACCACAAGTACCAGCATGGTTCTGTGCAAGTAAGAATGGCCTAACAAATAATGTTTTGATAACTAGCCTGTTTTACACATACAGTGATTCACTGGTTAAATAAACAACATAGTTATTTAGCAAAACATCAATTTATATTAGAGAGCCTAAAACAACCTTTCTGTTCTCCTACAGAAAAACAGTATTAAATGCCTCATACGGATAGAATAACATCAAAGAAAAATATTCCATTCACTGTGGAAGAAAGAATTTTAAGTAACTTTTTAAAAATCAACCTTATAACTTTAAAAAAAAAAGTATTATTTTTATGTCAAGTAAACTTTTCATAAAGAAACATCCAGATGGAGGCAGAATGAGAGTTTAAATCTAACCATAAAATTCAAAACATCTGATTTTTCTTATTTATGACCTTTGGAATATACATTTTGACCAAATGAAGGTATTTTCTACCACAGAGCTTATTTCAAACACTTCCTGTTATATTCAACTTCATACCTCAACCAAGCTACACTTATAGCTCCAGGTCCTCTCAAAATGCATACACTGGTGCTTTTAAAGACTTTCTATACTTTCACTAGAAGTGAAATTCTTCAAGGCTGTTAAGTTTAAAATCTGCAAGGAAATGGAGTTTGCATTCTACATTTGTTTTTTTCTGCTCGACAGTACGTTACTCCATTTCCTACCTGACATGGCATCCCTCAGAGAATTCTCCTTAAAAAATAAAGATTTAATTTAAAAAGACTTTAAATTCCATTTCACATTTATTTGCTTCTCCTTCAATGAACACTCAGTATCTCCTCACACTTTTCCCTTATAAATCATTGCGTGCTTCTCAGATTT